>KQ962483.1:285124-301277 GCA_001563735.1 Leucoagaricus sp. SymC.cos
ACAGTTGCTTCTAGCATACATTATGCGCGAATGCTACTCCGCTATGTGTATCAAGCCGACCAAGCTTGACAGAGTCTTACTAGCCTTCACCTCACCAAGAATCTATGAAAGGCGATACGGTTTACTCACATCAGAATTTCTATGGGCCAATTGTCAAACAGCACTCACCTCAGCTTGCAAGATGGAAATCACTTTACAATGACTTTTGCAATTCCCCGCCCTCCAAGAGCTCCCGCGCTCTCTACAGGACTTGTATGAGAAACTCGACCACCACTTCTCGATGGCAGAAGAAACCCACAAGGAAGCACAGTCGAATCTCAAAACGTGGATCTCCCTCCTAACTATTCAAGAAACCCTCCACATAATCAAACTATTGATTCCCGATGGCGACAGACGACTCACTGCACTTGACAAAGACAACGAGACGACCAGCAAATCAATGACTTGACACATGCACATCACCTTCGCTCAATGCATGCGAACTCTCAAAGATCGACGCACCGAGAACGACATGATACTATGGATCAACCATCATCCTCCCCTACTCTTCCTTGAAACAACTCCCAATGAAATACTCGAGAAAACCACCCAGGAAGCTCTCAAATATCCAACATGGCCTCCAGGACTGCTTTACATGCTGTTGATGGCCAGGAAAATCACTGAGAAGCTCAACATCGAGTATCCGAGATACAACGCCCTACTCCATGAAGAATTAGAGCCCGATCACCTCCAGCTGCCTATTGACATGCTAACCATACTCGAAGAGAACTGGACACGAGCCGACGTAGGAATCGCAGGCATGGCCGCCGATGCCCCAGCAACCATGAAGAAGAACTTCCAACTTCTAATCATGATGAAGAAAGAGCAATACGAACCCGTCCTTTCAGCCATTTATCACGATATCCTTCACCCACCTATGACGGTTACAACACCAACTATGACGACTACCCCTATGAGAATATTGGAAGTGTCTGATGCAGATGAACTGGAGAATATAGTAACAGGAATACAATATAACGCGAAAACTACGATCATAGGACCAATACCATATAGAACTGGAGAACATGCTAACATATACGCAGTATTACCACCGCTTCCCCGCGCCCACCCTGACCATTACCAACTCACGCAGAAACGCATTCATCACCCCGAGGATGACATTGCCAGCGCCTTACTCAACGACGCGAAGGCCCTACATTTAGAAGGTATCTTGGAAAGAACCTTAAACGAAGGGGATAATGTAATGGCCCAGGAACTCATTGATAACTCAATGATCTACACAGATTATTATCGCTGGAATATCCAAGGAACTACTGGAGAAGATGACGATATACTTAGGATACCGACCCTCTTACCAGAAGAGTTACCAGAGAAGCCCTACTTCGATCCTATACTCTTAGACGCTTACAACAATCCTTCCTTCAGACGATATACTCTGAACGGGAAAGTGATCTGTACTCTCAAGAACAGATTGTCTGATGTAGTCGTGAACGGATGGAAGATTATCAATGACACGCCGACATTATGGCGTCATCCCTATATGGACTTCCAAGGATGAGTGCTTATGCAAGTCTTTGTATGACAGCTCATTACAGGAAGTTACCAAAGCGGACGTATGACTCCGAATATTCAAATCGCCCTTGATGTGATGAAAGTCAATTCACCCACACCGCCGCTTTCGCCGACCCTATCATATGCGGACAACTCAGTGTCTCCACCACAACCTATTCCTCCTCCACTTCCCACTGAGGATTCCATGGATTACTCTACCGATACTAGCAAATCAGCACGTAGTATCACATGAAGCCGAAGTATATCCCTGAAGACCAACACTACAGGACACGACTACTTCCGCTATACCACCTCTCCAGAACCTATGTAGGAAATATGACTATCGCATACACCTTTATCATCCCACCCCTATGCCGTCTTCCATTTGATTACCCTGATGATCAACCTTCTCAATTCCCAAGCCATCATCAGTGAATGTATTATTAGTTACAACTTCTTCTGATTGACTTTTATAGTTTTATAATCCATTACCCTAGTAGACGTAAACTTCGGACTTCTCAACTTCAACGTCTAATTAGTGAATGTATTATTAGATTCTGATGCCGTATGTACTTCTCCCCTCCTTGTTCCCTCCTTTACCCTTGAACGTTTTCCTCTTTACTCTTACTATTGGACTATAGACTTGTAGTATAGTTTACGTGCAGACTTCGCTTATGCCTCATGTACGAGGAACTTTAGAGCAATTTCAGGCGGTCTTACCAAAGATTCGCAATGTTTTACTAGTCGCTGGTGAGTGTATAAGCACCTACGCTGCGTGTTCAGTGAACTCACATCGAATCATTTGCCCAGGGAACATTATTGATCACCACCCTTTTCTCTTGGAGTCCGTGATTTTTGGTGTGTCCATGCTGCTTTTACCGGAGGTTCAGATCCTTCGTCCCATAATGACCGTTTTCGGATTTGGTCCATTGGGTCCGGTCAAGGGTAAGACATCCCACGAGTCTTGATTTTGCGAAGTATTATAAGTAACCCTTTGGGAGCAGGATCGACGACATTAGCGTTCTTTGCAAGACGCTATTCTCTCCCGTGAGTAAATAATCTTATTCTTGCCTCATAACTTGTAGTAGGACGGAATGATGGTCGCTCCTATTCTGAACCGAACCGGATGAGTATCAATTGATATCGGGCATATCGAATCGTCTCCCCTCAGTCCCTTCAGAATAGAACTTGTGTAGTCAGCTTCCCTTTGGGAAAATGTAAGTATCGTTCACGATGAAGAACTACTGACCCATAGGGATAGGCGCTCATTGCCCTCTGGGAATGAACGGCAGTTGGATACAAAGGGTGATTGTCAGTGCTGGGCTGGCAGCTGTTCCCGGATTCCTCGTAAACAGAACTGCTGAGTAACCTTCGTGAACTGGAGCAGACTTAGGTTACCCTTGCAACACTCTTGCAACTTTCCCTTGTTTTTTGTCCTATGGAACGTTCATTTCTTGATCTTAGTTGAGTTTATGAGGGCCGAGGCGTGGTAGGAGTGGTATATAGTAACGAAATAAATATCATGCGTACAGAAAAATGTTGTCCACCAGTCACCCCAAGTAGTGCCATATGAGGTAAAAACAGAAAAACGTAAATATGACACCTCCAATAAAGATGTACATGTCTTGTGTACTAAAAGGGGTCGTCAGTAAAAGCTTCAAACGGAGGGCTTCAGACAGACCTTCGCCTCTCAATCCAACCAATCACCTGTCGACTCAATCCAAGCGTATTTGCAGCATCCAACAAACGTTTATGTGTCCCTTTTAGCATCTTTCTCTGATCGACTAAATTGTCCAACACCTCTCTTCCCTGAGCAAGAAATTCGTCCAAACGGTTTTCAGTGTTCTGGATAAAACTGTGTTCATCTAGAGCACGAAATTCGCGACTGTAATTGCCATATGGGGAGGCGGAGCGGAAGGGTGATTCAGATACTGTTTCCGATTGGTTCGGAGGGCGGAGGCCTGGATGGAGGGTGGAGGGTGGTGCAGTGGTTTGGAATCGCCGTCGAGTATCGGATGTAGAGCTCGATGTGCCAGATGATGTCAAGAGTTCTGCACGTTGTGATGTTGCTTGCTAGTTGATTCGGAGGAGGAATTAGACGATAAACGTCAACAAGATTGGGGACAATTATCTGACACACGCACCTGTCCCAGTGCCTCAGCTTTGAGCTTTTCAAACTGACTTCGGAATTCTGAGTAGTCAGAACGGAACTTTTGCACCCTCCTGTAGTTGTGAAGCAATACTTGAGTTGAGCAGTTTTAAGAAAGCCCAGTGATCGCACGCACATTTGTGCTTTTTCCTGCTTTGCCTTGATCATTTCTCTTTTGGCCATGGCATCATAATCCTCTATTGTGCGACTCATAGCAGCAAGAGAAGCAGAAATCTGCCCTAACAAATATTAATGTGTCTAGCTTAGTATCTCTCACTAGCCTTCAATACTGATGTCACGCACCAAGCAGCGAAGCGGAAGTCTCCCCGCTTCGTAGACGCTCCAAGTCAGCCTGGAGGGACGTTGTTTGCCGTACGCCGGAGGTGTATAATGAGTTCATGTTGAAGGTCTGTTGTTGTTTAGATACAGGTGCAGCCAGTGAACGTGCAACGCTGCAGAGCGCTGCGGGAGGTTGAACGTCAGGGGCGCACCATAACGTCGAACGACACGTTAGGTATGATGTCACGTGTCTGTGATTTTATTTCATGGCCATTTTGCTGTTTGACCTCTCCTCGCCATGTTTTATATCCTAGTGATCAGTCGAGCCTGTGCAGTTGTTGAGACACAGCACGTACTTGCGTCCTATTTGCCCTGTGATTCTGAAGTCCTGCTGTTCCCCAAGGACAAATCCGACATTTCTCCATCAGTCATGAACTTCGCTGAAATGGGTGCTAATTAATTAACGTTCTCACAAAGTGACGAGTGCTGGTTCTTCGCTCCCGCCACTCTACAGGACATTGTGCTCTCCAGAGACAGTGGCTTATATATATACACTTTCTAGGTTCTTTGCTTGGTAATTTGCTTTTTGTGATTATCATCTCCGCCGAATTTGTGTTATCCTTGATGCTACCTTTCACCTCTCACTCCATGATTCCAGAAGGGAACCAATCGGATTCTAATGGTGGTCGCGTGAAGAAGTTTATCAAACATATTGTATATTTTAGAAGGGCCTAACACCTGGTTCTGTCATTACTTCATAAGGTGTGGGGGATCGTCAACTGAGAATGGGAACTGTCGCTTCCGCGAAGAGCTTTCCAGGCGATGTAAACCCACCTGTGGCACTTGCTCTTCCTTGATTCTGTCCCAGTCTTTCCGTTCCCGCGCAGTCGTGGATTGCGCTTCGGGGACCACGGTTGTATCAACTCGGCTCATTCTCCTCACCGGTGAGGAGCCAACCAGCCGTGTGGTTCTGCTCGTGAAATTTCGGGCGAACGTATGTTGGCTTATCTCAGCTCCAGGGTAGGGAGTAAGACGCGGAATCGCTGTCATGGCTGTTTCCCTGCATAATTCTTCCATCAATGGAACAAATTTGTTCGGGAGAACTGCATTCTTGTGGCTCCTTCCATGAGTTGGCAGATTGTCGATAGGGGACATGTGTTGTCAACTTTCAGCATGTTAGTATCATCTGTCCATACGTCAAACCTTGTATTTTCTACAGGAGCCCTACTTTTTACTATTCTAAAGCCACGAAAATGGGTGTAAATTAAAGCTAGAATCAGACCAATGGTTATTTAAAACGTGGTCGAACTTCTGATCCTTCAATATTTCCGTTTGGAGAGGTGAAGTATGCCGAGCGACATCAGCACAGTTGAGATAGCATCATATGGCCCACATCAAAGAAGTCGAGAGAGCTGGGAGCCAGTGACACTGGTGTGTATTCTTCGGAAGCGTTAGAAGCGCCAGGTAGACATTGCCAGTGGCAGAAGACGAATAAAGTACATTCTAAAATGTAACCCACTGGCACCTCATGCAGAGGCAGGAGTGGACGGGAAGTCGATCTTATGGTTGACTACACCCGAACTCGCTTCACCACGAGGCTCGCGGTGTCTGCCAACATTTAAATACTTGGGTGTTCATGCAGGAGTAATGGCTGTGAGAAAAATCGGGGGATCCATAGGCGGGAATCGGGGCTCAGGATTTCAACCCCTCGACTTGGATTTCTTCTTGGAAAACTGTTTACGGACGGCCTTTCCACCTGCACGCTCTGCTTTTTCGGTCCTGCGTGCGAACTGCTTGAGGCGTTCGGCTTTTCGTGCTTCTTTCGTCTGGTAGCGTATTTTTTGGGTCTTGGGTTTCTTGGGGGGAGGCGCAGGAGCTTCAGAGGATTGCTTAACAGGCTTTGTTGGAGGAGATGGGGATGGTGACGTCGGAGAGGACTTGAGTAGGCCATGGCGAACCGCATCGGGGTCGAAATCTTCGACTACAGTTACCGTAGCTAGGACCTGTTCATCCTCGTATTCTTCATCGCGCTGTTTGCCTTTGATACCCGTCCATTCTTCTTCCTCGTCTTCATCGCTGTCTGCTTTACCTGATGTTGTGTCAATGAGTAATCGAGAGAGTGAGGTGAGGTTGTGGTAGTATACCATATATAGTAGCATATGCGCTTTCTACTTGGCGAGCATTTTCGGCGGCTTGTTCGCGGAGTGCGCGGCGTTGCTGCGAGGAGATATCAGGGACACAGGGAATGAATCAGAGGACGATGAACAACCTCACGCCGGGCTTCTAACCGATCTTGTTTCTCGCGTTCCTGGGCCTTTTTACGAGCAGCCTCCGCCTTTGCAAGTTTACGCTTGTGGAAGCCGGTAAGGAAATCCCTTGAGAAGATGAGGAGGACGAATGATAGTTGAGATGAGGCAGGGACGCACCTGCGAGCATTCTCATCGAAAATGATTTCTTTTATTTGGTCGCGCTTTATCCGTTTTTTGGCAGCGATGAGGGTGTGGGAGTGGGTGAGGGCGGCAAGGTTGTTCATGGAGAGAGGACAAGAAGGGGAGATTAGTCAGCAGAGATGATCGGGAGTTTGGCAGGGCGGGGATAGTTCTCTCGCATATAAGTAAGACTCGCGATGGCACTCGCCCAGTCCCATGGCATATACATACTACAACCAGCCCCATCTCTTCCCCCCAAACCCCTATCCCCACCCACCTCCTCCCCCCATCGCCCACAAGGTCTGGATCCTCGACTGTAAGTCATGCGGTACCTTTCTCACAAACCGAGCCATGAAGGTTTCTGCCATCTTTTTCTGGAATTTCCGCGCACCTGCTTATTTCCTGTCCCAGGCGGTCCTGCTGTTGAGGCCTAATGTCTCGCTCTTTTCTTCGGATGCGCTGCCCGTTAATTGTTCAGCGTATGCGGCCAACCCAGAGGCTCTCCGTTGTCGCTCGCCGTGTAGACCTACCTCATCAAATGTTCCCCCGCGCACCTGCGAGTGTCTTACCCAAACCCTGTGCTGCCACGGCTGTGGTAATGCTATCGGCTACATGATTGTTATTCCGGTATGTTTCTGATTTATTGTATTAGGCAGGGGTTATGAACATTATTTATCAGTGTACTCGATGTACGTCGTCTATATCTGCGACGAATAGAGCGACGAACGGACACCGCTTCGTTTTCCATTCCAGCGAGGTGGTTGGACTGGAACGGCACTATGTCCAGGACGAGCCTGGTGTGACTCCGTACGAACCTACTGGTGTTGCCGCAGCTTCTGGATCGTCCAGCGTCACGCCGGATGTAACGCCGCGAGAGATCCATGTCTCGCTTCCTCGATCGTACACCCGGAATGGCTCGCCGAGTTTAGAATCTATACCAACACCTACGCTTGAACCAGCGAACCCTCTTGTGGTCGCGGTACCTTCAGTTACATCATCCGATCTATCATCACCTCCGTTTTACTCCTATCCTCGACCATCTCAAGACTCTCGGACGAGTAACCGTCGATCGAGCGCGACTAGTTCGACTTTGACACATTTATCGAGTTTTGACTCGAGTCCGCCACCTCTTGTTAGTGCGACGTTTTCCAGCGGCGGTGCACCGCCGGAACAAAAGGACTTGCCCACATCTAGAGCTTTGAAACCCGGGGACGTCCTATTCTGGCATCATTTGACGCGCTGTGGCGAGATTCCGGGAGTAGAAGATGACAAGCGAGCGAGAAGTAAAGCAGGAGCGCGGGGAAATAAAAATATGTCGTGTGTGGACGGAAATAATCTGGAGCGGAGAGGGAGGAGTCTCGGTAGAGTGGTGTTTGGACGGTGATCCGGGCGTTTTTACGATTTCGTAAGGATGGGATTTTTCTTTTCTCTTCGTGATACCAGACTGTGTGTATTCCCTGTGTTACCCCCATCTCCCCTCTCGCGATACCTGCCTTGATATGCATCGCTACACATTCGTTTCTTGAACTTTTTGGAAAATAGACGACATGTCCGGATGATAATGTTTTGGATTGTTGACTTGTCGTGATGACTATGCTTGGGGTAGTTGGGTGGAGAGCCGGCAGCGGGGCTACCTAGTGCCCGCCGGCCGCAGCGGTACCATTGAACCGATTTCCGAGGTCAAGCGATCACGGTTGAGGCGCACTGAGAGCGATGCTGCACGTGGGGTTGTATGTTTTGGGAGGAATGGGAGAGATGGCCAGGAAAGGGCATAGACTTGCCGGAAATGGGATGGTGATATGGACAGAAAGGTGGTATATATCAGCGCCGGCGGCTAAAATGGCAATGGCTGATGCGTTGATGGCGGGGTGTTGATGGGGCGGTGAAAATTTCGCCGGTGTGTGCTCGGCTGTATCTCCGTCGGAGCGGACGAAGCTTCGAGGAGCAGTTGGGCGGGGCAGTGGCAGAGTGACGGGCCAGTGGCAGAGTGACGTGTGTTGAAAATGGCTGTGTGCAATGACGACGCTTACGTAAGTCGGGCTTGTGATGAGAAAATGCAGGCTCTTCCCAAGTTGCCCTCCGTCTCCCCTCTGTCCCCTCCCCGCCCAGCCTCGGCCTCTGCGTCGATGGCACCCTCCCACGCGCACCCCGCAGTGTCTGCGAGCCTTGTATGGCGGCCCACGAAGATCATGAACATGCGGGACCTGTCCAACGACGACGACTTCATCTCCCACCTCCTCGTCGAGAAGCTCGGCACTGGTGCTGTCCCTCTCTACGTCCACAAGATGGATCCTGGTCGACGCCTCCCCAAGACTGACTCTGCCGTCCTGCTCAACATTGTCAGACGCGTGAGTTCCCTGCTGCTCCCTCCTCCGCGTCTCCCCCGCAGGCTCACCGACGCGCTCTTCGCCACCTGTGCCCTCTCATCAGCTCGTATTGTCCAAGGCCACCTTGCAGAATGCTGTCAAGGTTGCTGTCGATGAGCTGCTCCGGTATGTTCCTTCCCCCCACTGCGCTCGGACCGCCGCAATGGCCCAGGCGTCTCCCGGTCTCCCCGCCAACCTGACCTTCTCCAACCAGTCTGCCTGCAATCCGCTACTACCTCAAGTCCTACACCCAGAAGCAGATCAACGCATTTGCCACGTGTGTCTTTCTTCCCTTGCTCTCAACTGTTCTTCTTCCCCGCTCACACGCGCTCCCACACTGCCAGCCACGCATCCCGCTACTTTGAGCTCTACCACCCTTCAGGCTCAATCGAAATCGCTCATACTTCTCGGTACTCACACAAGACCGGCAAGTCTGAGCTATGTATCCTTGCGACCCGCTTCCTCGCGCCCGGCGCTGTCATCACCGAGCTCAAGGGCTCAATGGCCAATCTCACAGACGAGGAGGACAGAGAACTCAAGAGGGCCGGCATGCGCACAGGCGACATCAGGCGGGACTTTAGTGTCATCCATTCCAAGTCCATGAAGAAGAACCACCTCTTCCTTGGCCCAGCCCGATTTGTCAATGTGGGTACATCTCTACTGTGCGCTTTCGGCTAGCTTACCACGTCCCATGACAGCACGACTGTAATAACAACTGCGAACTCTTTCGTGAAGGAAGGTACATCACATTTCGCGTTCTCAGGCCTATCAACATTGGCGAGGAAATTACGGCACATTATGGCGATGGATACTGTCCGTACCAACTCCTTTCTCTCTCTCCTTCCTACTCACTCCCTCCCACAGTTGGTCGCAAGAACCGCCACTGTCTCTGTGAAACCTGCGAAAAGAATGGTCGCGGCGGCTATGCCCCTGACCAGGATGACGACAACCTTGAACCAAGCGATTCTAGTTCGAATTCTGATAGCGATTCCGAATCCGAAACGGAGGGTCCTGAATCTGAGCCACATGTCCCCCTCAACGTCAACGAGCGCAGGACTCGCCGTGGCGTTTATGCCATTGTCACCCGCGAGGAGGAGAGTGATGAGAGCGAAAATGAGGAGGACAACAAAGTCCCGCTGGCAGATGCCGAAGACATTCCCGCTGACGGCGAGATTGAACTCACGACCGAAATAGATACTGCTTCGGAACTCACCTCACTCACCCCTTCCATCCCCCCTGATCCTTCCTCCAGTCGTGATTTTTTGACCCCTGCCCCTGAACCTCCTGCCCGTTTCTCCTCTTCCCTCTCTTCTCTCTCATCCGCCGGCGATGCCAGTCCTCGTAGTGATTCATGTACACCCTTTCGCTCCATCATCTCGACGCGTCGTCAGAAGACCCAGGAGGTCCCAACTACTCAGGACACTACTCCCGCGACTCCCTCCAAGCGACTGACTCGATCTGCCTCTGCCATTTTGTTGATTGACAAGGACAAGGATAAAGGCAAGGCTCCGTCCAAATCTGCAACTCCGTCCGAGACGCCCAAACGTGGTCGCCCATCAACATCAACGGCTGGGAACGACGTTGTCCACGTCAAGAAGGAGGAAGTTGAGCCACGCGTATTACGCGCACGACCTCCTGTTCCAGCTGCACCAGAACCACGCAAACTTCCACCCAAACCTGATACACCTCGAGATGCCAATGGAAAACTCTTGCCCACATGTGCGACCTGTAACAATATTCTGCCTCTTATCTCCGTGGATTCCAAAGTCGTCTGGGGACTGGGATTTGAGAATGGGAAGAAAAAGAAGAAGCATGATTGTCCAAGGTGTGTGTGTGTGTATACTCTCATGTGTTATTAGTCCATTGAACTCAATCTCATGAACAGGTGTTTGCGTCATTTTGCGATCTATAATCAGCCATGGCCTCGCCGTCTTCCTGCCCACGGTACGGCATTCTCTGTCACACCCAGGGAAGAAACCACACCTTCGGATTCCAACAAGCGTGTGACTCAGAAATCCCTCCCTGACTTGGATCGCAAACTTGCCGCTGCTGTGTCCGCAGGCAAGCGTCCTCGCAAGGAAGATTCTAGTAAGGAGGATGAACCTGCATCCAAGCGACGAAAGACGGACGTTGTGCCGTCTGTCATCGTCAAGGTGAAGCCTACCGCTACTTCTAAACACACACACACCCATACTTCCGCGTCGACGTCCGATAGAGTGTCCCCCAAAAAGGAGTCAGTTTCCGCCCCTTTACATACCACAGAACTCGTAGCTGTTAAACGCAAGAGAGGCAGGCCTCGGCTGTCCGACAAGCTGATCAAAACTCCGCCTGTTGTCAAAGTTGAGGAAATGCCCACTGAGATTCCTTCCAAAACGACCTTTACTCAACCGAGGAACACAAACGGAAGGTTTGGAAGGAAGGACACGCTCATCAAGGCTCAGCAACGTGCAGCGCGAGTTGCTGCCAGCGGATCAGAAGGCCATTCCCCATCTCGCAAAGATCGTTCTGAGCCGGCCAAACCCACTCGCTCCTCGCCGCGCAAGAAACGAGAAAACGAGAACCCGATGCATGTAGATGAATCTCCTCGAAAGAAACAATCCATGGACATTGATCACGATAAACACCACGATGAAGAATCATTGCCAATTCAAAAAGTCTTACCTCGTCGACAATCTACATTTAAAGGGGCAAGTCTAGTATCGAACCCGAATCCTCTTCGGTTCGCATTGCAAGCTTGGGCTAATCCGGTACTGTGTGACGAAGACAATTCATCATCGGAGGATGAACAGGGTCCTGAAACTCCCGAAGATCATTTATCACCGCCTGCTGCAACAATCGTCGATTTGGAGGATTCGGGTCGTGAGTTGCAAGACGTACACATGTCGTCTTCTTCTGCTGCTGCTGCCACCGCCACTATTAGTACAAAAGCAGCGGGATCTACGCTACCCAGGGCTCCGTTGACCTATAAACCCTCGCCATTCACATTTGCGAAACGCCGGTGGGCATCGGCTTCGCTTTCGCCAGGGCTTGTGTCTTCAAAGGATGTGGATGTAAGGGAGAGAATTGATTCAGAGGGGTTTGGCCAGGGATCGGGCTCTGATCGGACGGTCCGTAGGGTACAATCTATGCATGCACCATTCACCAGTGGTCGTGCAGGTGATGAGGTTCGTTGATGATGTTGTTGAATACATTTACTCGCGCGATATTAATTCGCTTTTTTTCCCCTTCCCCCCTCCCTTGTGTCTCCTTTCTCCGTCTGTCTCTGTAGGTCAACGCAAGAGCTGCAATGAGGTCAAATTCAACACCTTTGAGTCCAGCGGCTTCAGAAGACGATTTGAACGACAATTATCCTTCAAATGCTTCTTCTGGAGAAGATGAAGAAGCTGCTGCGATGGCGGCAATCGAGATGGAGCTTGTTCATGTTTATCCCCTCGCGTCCAAGCTTCCACACCGTCATGGAATAATGCACAAGTCAATGCAGTTCTATTCGCAGGCTTATGCGGATTCGACGAAACCGACTTTTGTTCATGCCGGTTGGGATGATGCCTACTCGGATGCTTCAGATTGACCTTATTCATCTGTGGTGGCTTTTCTTGTTCTTCTTGTGCCTCACAGCTAAGTATAGTTATGGTTGCTGCCTTGTTCGTGTTTGTTTTGTCTTGTTCTTGTTCTCATTTTCGGTCTCATGGTTCGTGGTTTTTGATTGTTCTGGTTATATTTCTTGTTAATAATTTAGCTTACTGATCGATTATTCTTTACTTTATCGTATCATGGCCAAGTCTTGTCTTCTCTCAACGTGTATCTTTATTGTTATTTTCTGCCAATTATTTATTGTGTTTCTTCCCTATTCTCTTAAACACAACGACTTCCTTCCTGGACTCCGTTCTCTCTCCCCTCCCTCTTTCTTCATACCATTAAACCAATCAACCCCATACCCCTCCACAGATTTCACGACGTAAACTCACACATAAGAACTGTGTAATATTTAGCTCATGATTACCATCACAGAAACAAAGAGACTGCGCGGTTATCACACGTACCCACCACACACACGCCCCCCATCACACTTTGCATGGCACACCCTTATATAGATTGAACAAAGGTAAACGTTATGTGATAGAAATATATGCACTGCCTCTGCCTCGTGTCGCCGTTGTGTGCACGTGTGGGATCTAATTTTACCGACTACTGAGCGCCGTCGGGTTTGAGTGAGCTTCGGCCAGCTCGGAGAATCTCGTCTGTTGATAGTAGGTTGATCGCGATGACAGAACTGCAAGAAGACAAGCGAAGCGAAGAGACAGTGAGAGACCGAGTGGAAATGAAATGGCGAAATGTAGCTTACCAGGAGTGGAGCATTTGCCTCTTGACCCGGTAATTGTCCCAAATTCCTTCCACAGTAGGGTCGAAAGGTTCACCAGATTGGAGGTCGATCCCAACCACGTTACCCTCCGCTTGTTCGTCCTAAGAAGCAGAATCAGTATCCAGAAGCCGAACAGGGAACAGGGAAGGAAACCCTGAACCAAATATAAATACAACACAAAAATTTTTTTTACTTACTTGGAGTGCGACCACCACATCCTGAACATCAAATCCGCCGTTGGCAGCCAACGTCTTGGGTATGATGAGCAAAGCATCTGCAAACGCCTGTACACCCATCTTGGCACGACCCTTGGCTGATTTTTTCACCGGACCGCTCAAATGAGCAGAACACGCCACCTCAAAGGCACCAGCTCCAGGAATCAAGGCTCCATCCTCGATCGCGTTCTTGACAGCACGGAGGCCGTCGCGTAGGGCATCTTGAATTTGTTGGGTCGTGTGTGCATTGGGACCCTTGATTAGGAGCGTAACAGATTTAGGGGCTTTGACGTCCTCCACAAAGGTATATTTTTCTTCGCCTAGAGTGTGTTCGTACACGAGGCCAGCCCATCCTAGATCATCGGATGTGAGATCATCGACGGAGTTTTGTGCAGCACCTCCACAGAGAAGGGTTAACCTGGTAGGTATTGAATTGAAAATTGATTCGAAACACACGTTTTTCAGGGAGACTTACCGTTCCATATTACGACGTTTGGCTCTCCGAAGAGCTAGAATACCGTTCTTAGCAAACATATCCAGGCTCATCGGATCGATGCCCTTTTGATTGATAACGACAAAGTTCTTTTTCTTCTCCTTTGAATCCACGGCTTGATCGCATACGAGGTTCTTGAGTTCGATAATCTTTTTAACCTTGGCGTCTGTAAATCGCCTTTCGGACTCCACGAGTTTTTCTCTCTGCTCCGCCGAAGAATAGAAGAATCCAGAGTTGACCTCCCTGGAATATGAAAACAGCGAAAAGGTCACAAAGTCATTAACCGGAAAGCGTAAACGAAATCAAAGAAGAATTTTCCATACGTCTTTTCATATTCTAGACTGACATTGAGGGTGAGGATGAACGCATTTTCCACTCGCTTGGGCATATCAGGGTGACGTGCACCATGATCCAGAACAAGACCCCGAATAAGTTGCGTTTCGGATGCTGTACGATGTTGCATTTTCATGACTTCAACCATATGAAGGTCAATGGGCGGTCGGAATTGCTCTTGAGAGTCTAGTCATAACGTTAACGACTCAACGCGCCACAGCCATGCTATTTGTTGGGGTCAGATTTACCTGCTGGGGGAGGTGGGGGACGGATCGTCAAAACTGCATCGACGATATCGGCTGCCAGTTTCTTCGCCAATGCAGCATTGACTTTTGTCGCAAGCGAGGTGTGGGCGATATTGATCAGGGTTTCCCGATCCGCTTTCGTGGGCACCTTGTATTCATCTAGAAACTGGGGTTTGAAAGGAAAGCAAAATGAACATGAGACAGGTGTTTATGTGTCATCTAGACTGGCATCGTACCTTCAGGGCTTCCTTCTTTGCTAGATCGAAACCTTCTGCGATGACCGTGGGGTGCACACCTTCCGATGTATACCGATCTGCCTGCTTCAGTAACTCGCCCACTAGTAGCACGACCGATGTCGTTCCATCTCCGACTTGATCATCCTGTGCAACAGCTGTTCGCGCGACCATGGCGGCAGTAGGATTCTGAATTTGCATTTCTGACAATAGCACCTTGCCGTCTTTGGTGATTTTGATTTGTCCAGCACCATCCACGAGCATTTTCAGCGTCCCCCTGGGTCCTTAGCATTTCTTTATTATCAGCTCAAGAGTAGAGAGTAGAACAACAGACCTAGATTTCCCTTCACCACGCTAGCGAGACCTACTGCTCCGGTCATGTTTACCTAGGATAGATTTAATTTCCCGTGGCGCCAAGAAAAGCAAGTAACATACTTGAAGAGCAGCTGCACGACGCACGCTCTCAGCCTTTGGATTAATGAGTTCAATGCTTGATGACATGATTTAATCGTTTTTGATAAAGGCGTTATGCGACGCGTCCCAAATCACTCGCGTAGAATGTGAGATCACAAATCAATCGGAGTTCCAAATTATTCATCATAAGCAAACTCCCTGTATGTTAGGGCAGAAACCTAATTAAAGCAATGCGACATGAGCATTACAGAGCGGATCGTGTGCAGCCTGCACCGCAATATTGCAATCGACAGTGGTATTATAGATATCTCGAAAAATAGATCAAGTTCGCGGCGTAGATCGTATATTCTCGCCTCCCCTGCCCTCTGAATGCTCTCGCATCCACTGGGCATCTAGATCCTTCAGAAGTTTCTGAAGTTGCTTGATCGGCTTGACATTACTGAAGTCAGGACGGTAGTCGTCCTTGAGCATCTCAAGTACTTTTGGGTTTTCACCCCTTTTGCCTCTCTCCCCGTACAGATCGAGGAGCCAGAGTGTCTCTCGACACTCTGCTATGAACCTACGAGGATCTTCGGCACCGAGACCTCTAGCAATGTCGGCCTACAAAAAAGATGAATCAGCTGCATTGACTTGCAGATAGATCACTCACCTCGGCAATCTGATGAGAGGGGGCGCCTGCCTTTGCTGGTAAGAGACGATTGACATACTTTTTAGCAATTTCCTCGACCAGTCTATAGGCGTGAATGATGTTGACCAGCTTGGGACTTTGAATCAAGCGATGGTAGTTAGCGACCGTAACATCGATCCTCATAAGCTCATCGATCATGTCGATGACTACCTGCTCAGACTGCAGTTCTTCGTAACCTGCATTTTTAAAGTCAGGACGGGTATCCATGACACCATCGCCTTGTATGTTATCGTCCGTGGGGGACGAGGCATCTGGAAGATGCCTCTTCCGAGAATAGGAGGCTGAAGTATTGCGAGACACTGTAGGAGCCTCATATCTGGGATCTTGTCCAGCATGAGGGAAGGGCTGGCCACTGAAGGGCGTGCGCCGCAGAGGCGACTCGGGGGGATAATCGGAAG
>KQ962483.1:301667-327436 GCA_001563735.1 Leucoagaricus sp. SymC.cos
TCTACGCTATGTCGACCGTCATCATGATGCTGGTGTGGGTAATGGTGATGTGGTTGAGGCTGTGAATGCGCTGTCGGGGAGAGGTGATGTTGGGATTGCGGGTGGTGTTGTGAAGGCTGTTGCTGAGGATGTTGATAGGAATGATACTGGGGCTGAGACGATCCACGGGATTGAGGATGAGAAAGAGTTGGTGAGCCATGCCAGGGCATGCGCCAATCGACGCCAGGCCTTGTTTGAACGCCAGCTGGAGGAATCCACTAATGACAAACTAAGTTACATTACATAAATATCACGGCGGATTTAAGACTTACGGACTCTACAGAAACGGGGATAGTCCTATCGGAAGCTAAAGCGAGATTCATCGAGTTGTATCGGTCTTCCTGCTCAGCGGTTATTCGAAGAAAGCATTGTCTGTAGGCTCCACGTTGAGTGTAAACCTTTGCTGGTCCTGTCCAGATGGAAACTTTTTCAAATGGGTGCTGATTGATAGGTGAACAGAACACTGACCATCAATTCTGGAAGCGCTAGCCTGGAGTGCCTCGCTCTAAAAGGAAATTTGAGTCCGAGTGGCAAAGAATGGAGAAAAGAATGTACGGTTGTCGGACTCACCAAATCTTTGGCATCACACCATAACTCGTCCGGTCGAGCGCCGCTCCAACAGCGAATGTACACCTCCGCCAATAGGTGATCAGGAGGGTCAGACCTGTTGTCTTGGATTAAGGCCGTGACCAAGCGAACATTCCCTCTAGGAGGTCTAGCGGGCTCATAAGGGTGGGATTGACCTATTGTGTCGTGAGAAAGGGTCGGTTGTACGGTGGAGTTCGGTACACACGCTGTCCAAGAAATTCTCTCTCCTTCCCCCTTGATTGAAGTCCTGATGACTCGCCAGGAGGAGCCATAGTAGCATCCACATTTCGAGGATCATTTATTTGAGAAGGCGCTTGTCCGGACCGCAAGTGTTCAGAGCGGGAAGGGGGTTGTTGAGAGTCATGCTCATAATTCCGGCGATAGTACCCAGTAGGTGGGTGGCTCGGTGATGGGTTACTTGCTCCGGGCGAGATCATTTGCAGGACACCTGTGGGAGGAGCCTGGGGAATGGAACCGCGGGAAATTGGGTTTGGCGGAGGAGGGATCGCATTGGGCTGGGTGGGCTGTGTCGAAGGCTGGACACGGGTGGGATAGACATTGCGAGGTCGAGCCTGAGTCGGGCTTGCACCACTGGCTTCGTCCTGGACAGGGGACATGGTAGGCTGGATGGATTGCGGTTTGGAGCTTCGCCTTGTACTGTTGGCTGATGGATCAGGCACTATTAGCCTGGTCCCAGAGCTGGGTACTGGTGCTGTGGATGCGACAGGAGATAACGAAGGTTCGGTTCCGGCTCCAGGCTGGGCCACCTCCACTCCAGGTACAGGCGTCCTATATACTGAAGCATAAGGCCCTTGTCCATGAAGAAGAGGAGGACCATCATTCGGAGGTGCACTGTATTGTGAGAGACGGAATCTTCCAGTAGTGAATGAACCATCATCTGATTGTTTTGTCTTTTTGATGACGGATTTCGCCACTTTCTTGGTTCCCTTTTGTGCGGCAGATTTATCAGATGGGGTGCTCATCGCCGAAAGATGAGGGGACGGTGTTGCCGGGTTGGAAGCTGAAGCGGGAGGACCTGGTGTTGAACTTGCTGAGGATGGTGGCGGTCCCGGAACAACGGGGCTCTGGGCAGAGGAGGACGTGCCTGCGGCTTTGGATGGTACTTCTTGTCCGGGAAGAAAAGTAGCGTCTCTAGTTTTCACCGACGGTCCATAGGTGTTGATGGTTTTGGTCGAAACGGTGCGAAAAGCTAGCCCTTGACGGATTACAGGTTGATCTGCAGGTGGGCTCGAATCATGAACGGTAATTTGCGGTGCAACCGAATCGCTCGATTGGGACTCTGGGGAGAAAGATCGCTGCTTTTTGGAAGCGTCCTGGAAAAGCTATGAGATTGATTGAACTGCGCATGATAGAAAGACCTACGCGTTCAGGACTCGATTCTCTGCTGCTTCTAGATGAAAGTTTAATGGCGATGGCTGTGGACACGCGATGATCTGAGACGTACGATGAATCGGTAGTTTCCCTGGGCGCTCTGTCTTTTGTCAGGTTTGGGGACTCGGACATGGGCTTGATGGACAAGAGAGAAGAAGAAAGATCAGGAAAAGAAGGACGGAGAGAGAAAGGAAAATACCCGGATTTAAGGAAAAGTGCGGGATCAATGCCTTGTAAGGCTAGAGAATGTGACAAGGACCCACAAGTTGGGGGAGGAGCTGGGCTACGCGTGCCCATTTGACCGTGTGTCCGATGACATTGATACCCCCTTCTGTCTCTATCACGTGGCGCACCTCCAAATATAGCCTGCGATCTGCCTAACATCCACCCACCATACTTACGCCCACAACTCCCACCGACTATGTCTTCTGATTCATTTAGTCACCTTTATTGTCCTCCGCACTTCATTTGGCATTATGTCCGGCCACCATCTGTTTGACACGTTGCTTCTATCTTCGCGATGGTTGATTATCCTGTGATTGGCTGATTACACTGTGGTTGTTTTTCGGCGCAGCTTTCGTGACCCTGTTATGTAAAGTGCCAAGATTTCCATTTATGGTCAAACGAACAAAGCAATCGATATATCCGCTAATCTGCGTTCGGCACGTGGCTATAAATATCCTCATTTGGATCCATACACTCTTCGCGCGTTCAGCGAAAAAACGCTGTCAACTGATTCTTGCTCCACTCCAAGCTCAGCAAGCGATTCTCGGGCTATATTGTACCAATCACCCGAGTTGGAAATTGCTTGTGACACCCTCGGACTTGACGACCCGAATATAATTCGCTCAAAACCAAAAGCCTCCATGACCGGTCCAACTAAATACACTCGTATCAGATCCAACATCATCGCACAGACACATAGCTAGAAACACGCACGATACATCTTGATTCTGCGCTTCCATTCCCGCTGTTCTTTAGCCCCTGAGTTTTCTGTCGTTGCACCGGGCTGGGGGGTTGATGGAGTAACAACACCCCATGCTGGAGGTAGGTACTTGACATATACAGATGGGAATAGAGAAAGCGCGGCCGTCAGTGCCTGGAAGGCGTGATAGGTCGGATGGTTCATCAATTTCACAATTGGTAAATTGAAATCATGAGGAGGTGGGAGGAGATTGGCTGTAACCATTGATAAGACCTCATGTCCGATCTATTGCACTGGATATTCCACTCACATAACGTGATTGGAGGAGTTCCTCCTAGCTCTGCTGTAGCGCGTGTTAGAAATTCCTCAAATCCTTCCATAGAGGAGTCGGCATCAGTGATACTCGTCTGGATCTCAATATCAACGGGCCGACGCTGCTGAAGAATCTCCCTAAGTCCCGCGATACTTTCCGGAGTCGACTTGGAGAACGCAGTTGAGAACGATACTGGGACTCTTGACTTGCTTGCCACCGAAATTGCTGCGGATATGGATGCAGGGTCCACTAAATCAAACGGAATCATGACGGAAAGAACTTTGACATTGCCCATCCTGGGGGACAAGATGAACCAGGTCAGGCAATCGGAGGGAACCGCATAAGATATGTACCCACTGTTCTGCCACCTCTGCTACACGGTCCGCGGGAACTGATAGAACTACTCCATAGGCACGGCTTCCAAGCGTTCCGCCGGCTTCTTTCTGCCACTTCAACAAACCAGGGTCTCCGACAACGTGAGCATCTACAACACGCTCCGGATGGACTGTACTAGGGCTGGCTGGCAGAGGGAACTTGTCCGAAGTTCCAGAATTCGGTGGTGTGAATGCTGACATTGGAAGTCGCGGAAGCAGTTTTGGGCCTTTTCGGCGACCTTGAATTGAGGCTGCGTTCGTGCTCATGACAGAAGTGTAGTGGGTATTACTAGGAGCGGTGGCGAGGGGTATGCACAAATGAGGAGCAAGGCTTGGGAGAAAGGTAACAGATGGAGTCTTGAGCTAGAGTGCGTCTATTGTTCGGGGCTGAAGTCAAGGTTGGAGATCAGAGATAACATCATAAACTTGATGACATTTACTTGATCATCATCGGTTTTATTATTAATAAACTGATACCCTGTCTACCGTCGTAACCCTTCCTTCTCAAACCACTCTGGCACTCATCATATCGGGACAGTGTGACTGCTTCCAAGGACTTCCAAACCCCTTCGAATGAACCCGCTCATGTAAAGATGACGACTTGCTTGTCTAATCTAAACGAGCTGACGAAAGTTTCCGTCCGTATGCACTCCATGTGTCTATCTTGTCTATGGATCTACCGTCTTTCTTTTTTCGGTGTCAGAACCCTCATGTTTTGCAACATAGCTTCACGGCCCCACCCGTCAATATTTTCTGATCAAGATAGCTGTCTACGATAGCAATCCTGCATGTTATCAGTATTGGCGGCACACTGAAACGGCCTGCATCGCTGTCAACCGGATTTCATGTTCTGATCAACGTTGATTGTACGATCGCCCAGTTGTTGTACGTCTTCATCTTAAGAGACAGCTGATATCGTCTCTAGTTAACAGAGAGCGACAGCTGCCGATTGTGGGTCTTGGAATGCATTAGCGTGACTCTCTTAGTTGATCCGGCATTCTAGGATATAAGGGCGCTCTTAACTATCTGTGGATGTTCCCTCAGTGAAGGGATGGGACATCTTCAGGTAGTTCTGCCTTGTCAATCACTATTAGTATAAGTACCATTCCTCTATTGAGAAGTTGAGTCTATTCAACGCCATGCGATGTCTCCGCGCGGCTTCCCTGTGTGCCCCCAAGAGATAGGCTCGGTCCTCGGTTTTCGACACAGTACTTCTCCTGTAGCCAACCATCACGGTGCACCACAGCTCCAAATTTTCTTCTCCGGTTGGTCCAACTCAGCAGAGTCATGAATATCCCGTTTTGATTCGTGAACCCAGCGAGTCACCGTCAGATGAGTGCTTGAGGCGCTTGATTGATGTCATTAGCCCCGACCATACAACATCCCCGCATCTGTGTTGCGAGACAAAACTCGGCGTTATCATATGGATTGACCTCGAAACAGAGTTGCTGGATTTCAAGAACAGGAATTTCAAAATGGAATCACTACATCACAACGCCATGTTGGTTCCCCCACCCGAGTTCCCTAAACTGACCTGATGATCAGGCAACCCAGTCTTCTGTTAGCTTCATATGACACAGCCAACAATAGCTCCACAATTCACTCGTTGCCAGTTTGGGGTCCCGTGCTACTATGTTCTAGGACTTCTTCCCCGCAAACTACTTCGCGTGGTTTATTCCACGCGGGCATACTGAAGTGACCTGTTTAAAATGGCCATCGAGACGGAGTTGCGGACTTCATGTCGGGTGTCTGTGATTAAATGATTTACGATCTCAATTGTTTACCCTTCCTCGACCATTCAAAACCCCGGAATTGCCATGCGCACAAGGGAAAATACAGCTCAGAAATGATGATCGGGCTACGCACATGCATGTGCTCAATGGCAAATTGGCATATTATAGGATAACTGGTTTCCACCCGACAAAGTACTTAAGAAATGCGCCAGAGATTAATGAAGCCCAATTCCGAATTCTAAGAGCAGAGCCTGAACAGAAAATGCTCGGCCCCTTATTCACAGTTTGCACCTTCATTGGTGCGGCAACAGCTGGTCCCAGTGCAATTCTGAATAAGCGCGGGGTAACGCCTTTGTCGTCCGGCGATCTTGCAGCTCTCGCTCCTTATACCCAGTTTGCTCGGGCAGCATACTGTTCTACTGACTCCCTCAAGAATTGGTCTTGTGGAGGTATGATTAGGATCCATGGCCTACCCCACCCCATGCTCAGACTTCATCGTTGCAGAGGCTTGCGATGCCTTGTCAGGATTCCAGCCCACCCTCGTTGGTGGGGATGGAAACGCTGTACAAATATGTGAGTGATTATGCTTGTCGTCACTTGACAAGAATATACTGGCTCCGGCATGGCGGTGTTAGTCTTCGTTGGTTACTGGCCGGCACAAAATACAGTCGTCGTGGCTCACGAGGGAACTGATCCCACACAACTGTAATGTCCTTTCTATCGCATTCAACGGTGCTGAAACTGATCGCTCTCCAGTGTCTCGGTCTTGACAGACGCCAACATCCTGACAGATCCGTTGGATACCTCGCTGTTCCCTGGAGTTTCGTCGGATGTCGTAGTCCATGACGGATTCCGTAACGAGCATGCTCTAACTGCCTCACAAATCCTGGACGAAGTCAAGAAACTCACGGCAGAACGCAACACAAACAGTGTAACCTGTGTAAGGATTTTTAATGATTGAATGCCTTGTACACGATCTCACCACATGTCCAGATTGGTCACTCACTCGGAGGTGCACTTGCTGAGCTTGACGCAGTCTTCTTCTCTCTAAACCTGCCGTCATCCACCGATATTCGAGCCTTTACATATGGGACACCCCGTGTCGGTAACCTAGCCTGGGCCCAACTCGTCAATGCTAAGGTATACTCGGCTGTACAAGTGCAGTCTTGTTTTTCTCAGCTCGCCTACTTTTTGAATAGGTCCCTAACTTCAAACGCATCAACAACGAAAGAGACATTGTACCAATCGTACCAGGAAGATTCCTCGGTTTCGGCCACCCGGCTGGAGAAATCCATATTGTCTCCCCGGGAAATGCGGTCTCATGCCCCGGTAAGCGTGCGCCAACAGGGATAGTTTATGCCCGAGACCACTGACAATGGCCTGATACAGGTGACGATGATGCAACCGACGATCAATGCATCATCAAGACTGTGCCAAATATATTTGAGGGCAATATTTTGAACCATGTAAGTCGAAAGCCTGGATCTTGAACCGAAGGGTTCATTCAGATCTGAATAGCTCGGTCCCTACGAAGGCGTTCCGATCGGCACTATTTTCTGCACTTGAGGATCGACAGTAGATGGGCATTAAATAAAACATATGATACCCAGAAAATAAATTCATAGAGAATGATCACTTGAAGTGAACGAAGCTCAAAACGCGCCTCAAGGTTGCATGTCACTATCCATAAGACGAGCTTCCCTCTCTTCATCGTCGGTCTCACTCTGATTGCCATCAGGCTCCATTTGGTAAGCAGCCCAGACGCTATCACCCTCAGGACCATCGACAACTAAATCCAGCAAACCACGAGCAGTATCTGAGATGCCCAGCATTGATGGTCAGACGAGAAGGCAGAAAGAAACGATTTGCGCACCAACGAGGCATTCTAGCTCGGACTTTCCTTCCGAGTCAAGCCAGCCTGGTGGATCAGCGTAACTGAGTTGACCAAAACTGACGACAAACATGTGTACAAGGTTGCTGAGGTTGCGATGGGGAGCTCGTTGTAACTTGTCATGCAAACGAATCATTGGCTCAAAAGAATGTACAAGATGATGGAGGAGAAAAAGGCTCTGATTGATCAGGCGGATCATTCTGGGAGAGAGTTGAACGTTAAGGAACCTAATGATTCGAAAAGTGAGAAAGTCTCACAGGTGTGACTGAGGTGTCGTAAGAGTGCATTCGTCGTCATTCCATACTGTGATAGCCAGCTGAGCAACCAGGTAGATTAAGGTAGGAATCACAACCGTTGATTGTACGAGGAGCTCTGCTTGGGTCAGGGAAAGCTGAGCGAAACACCCGAGCAGGTTGCTGCAAATCGCAGAACTCTACTTCCACCGTCAGACAATTGGGATCAAGTTCAGATACTTCGAGACTTGCCTGAGTAGAATTACTGCTAAAACTTTCGAGAATGTAAGTGCATACGTAATAAATCAATGAGGAATCTTTGTGGCCAGAAATCTCTCTATCTCCCGCTATGTTCAAGAGTGGTGCGTGAATTGTGTTATCTGAGGAACAATCAGGGCGGAAATTGAGGAACCGGGAGAGGACTCACGAGTGGTCAAGAGAAGAAGTAATCGGCTGAGGCTTTCCAGAACCTCGTGGGTTTGAGAAGCATTTAATAATGCGAGTAGGGAAGAAATGCGCTTGGGTATCATGGAGAGCCTGCAGAAGATGTGAGTACAAAAGACGAGCACATATGATATTCAGAGAGTAAAAGCCGACCTTGCTACCATTTCGTCGGGTATATTGGAAACAATAACCTCCAAAAGGGACAGAATTTCTCTGATAAGGGCTGAAACGGTAGTCTGAGAAAGAGTAATGACATGATCTAACAAGTCAAAGAGTGTCACAAGGAGAAAGGAATCCTCTTCGTTTTCGGACCCTTCAGATAAAAGGGTCTTGGTAAAAGCAGGAAGTGACAGCGCCAATGATCCCAGTAAATCCAAAAGAGCCATGGCTGGCGTGCACTACAATTGTAGCTGTAAATAGGACTAGAGTCGAGCTGAAGGAGATAGGCGTACGGGGAGAGCTTCATTCAAACACCGTAAGATGACAATCAGATACTTCGCCACTTGTTGAGAGCAGATCTCATAGTCTGAATCATCGACTGGATGGGACAGGGCAAGGAGGATCGACTGGGAAGCCCGAGTGCAAATTTGCGTTTGTGCACTTGGCAAGTGCGCAATGAAGGGTAAAGCAATAAGTAGCTGGAAAGTGGTCTCGTTTGCCTCCATGTGTGTATGCATCAGTATGATGCGAGAAAGCTGACGGGAAGAATCAGACCTGAAATGTTATCAAGAAAACATGCACTAGCCTCAGCTTTGTGATTCAGATGTTCAATGGGCTCTATGTCGTTCATGACTTCAGGATTTTCCATGAGCATGGCTGAATCTCCATCCTCGTCAACTTGGGCCATCATGTCATCAGAGCTCGGGACTACGTCGATGCTGTCCCCAAAATCGAAGCTATCAACCGAGCGCTGGTGCATTGGGGTGGCAACAGGTGCCACAGGCCGTTGTGAAAGAGCTTGAGGGACGTCTTCAATGGAATCATCTCGCTTGACTTCCTTTCCTTTCCCTTTGTGATCGACTTTTGTGCCAAGTTTCGATGGAGTAGTAGTAAAAGAATTCTGAAATCCCGGTAGGAATGCTAATTTCTTGGTGACTTCGGGTGACCTTCGAGCAACTCGTGCAGCATGGGGACTTGGTTTGGCAGAGGGCTGCTTCTGTGGTGTATCAACTCCGTTTTGACCGTGATCAGTATCTTGACTAGCCTTCCATAAGTTGATCTGGTTTGGCACTTGAATAGGTGTGACAGGAGCATTTTTCAAAACTTTTGATGCGCGGGCGGACGGAGGTCTCCGTAGAGAAGCCTCAAATTCATGTTGCTAAGACATACCGATTTAGCTGACTAGTAAGCCTTCAACAAGCGAGAACTTGCTTTGAACATGAACTGAGTCTTAAGTCGTTCGGCTTCTTCCTTCATCTGACGCTCCATCTGCTTATGCTTATTATCCGTTTCTTCTTTAGCTGTCTTCATTTTGGCAATCTCTGCTGCATGATTTTGAGTAATCTAGGATGAGATGAACATAGTATCAGTAGTTTTTCTAACGATTGACACACCTTTTCAATGCTTTTCCGCAAAATAGAAACTTCGCCCTCTTTTGCGTATCTGATGTCTGTCGCCTCTTTCAAAGCAGCCTGGATTTTCTGGTTCTCATTCTTTAGCTCAGATAGTTGTGCTTTTAGATCCGCAGTTTGTTTGTCAAATTCGGTCTGGTTCAATGTGCCGTCTGAGACTGGTGGTATTTGGTTGGCATTTCGGTCCCGATTGCTGGGGACAGGACTCGCTCGGGGTTGCACATTCGAGGCAGGGTTTGCGCGGGTTTGAACATTCGTGACGGGTAGCCATGGAGACGCTGGCACAGGTTGTGGGCGAGACAAAAGGCGAGGATTCAAGTGATTCTGTCGTCTAGGTGGAAGTGCACTGGGCTGGATAGGTGGCCGCGGAGGAGGTTGACTCGGAATGGAGGGTACAGAAGTTGAGTCCATAAAACCGTAATTTCCATCCACAGTCACCGAGATTTCAGGGAGATCGTCATAGTCCTGTTCGCGCAGGCGACCACCAACACCAGGAGACCATCCATCGCCTGTCTTCTGCTTCTTTGTGACTGCCGAGGGCGGAGGCGTCTGCTGTTGCTTCTGGGTCAGGTGCCTTTTCTCTTCTCTGTCAAGGATCGCGAGGGTTTGTTCGTCCAGAACGAGGTCATCGTCAAAGTAATCGTCAATATCGTCCATGAAAAGGTTTGCTAGTCACGTAGGCTCATGGCCAGTCGCAGTTCGGGGCCCCAGTAAATGAGTCGGTTTGCACTTGGCGGGGTTATGTAATAGCCGTTGTACCTGCCATCTATACCCAGCTGCCATCCACAAACACCCACATTACACGCTTGACTCTCCTTCGTCATGGATCCGCCGACAAACGGAGCTCATTCGTCCTCAAAAATGGACGACGAACGAGTACGCCATGAGAAACGCGTCAAGCTCAAGGAACTCAACATGAATCCTGGACAGCAAGGTTGGCACATCCCCTGGTTCTTCAACAATATCTCACTTGTCGCATGAAGAGTTGTCTAGACTTGATTCGTCATTGAAGCGACATACGACACTGATCAAGCGCATACGCCAGTCCATGGCAGCAGATAACAAGGACCAGATAATGAAGGACCTTGAAACTTTGTCATTAGAGAAGTACATCGATGAAATAGCAGGCGCCGTTGTGGAAGGTATTTCCCGCTGCAAGACGGAAAAGGACGTATGGGGAACAATTGAGGTATGCTTTGAATGTTGACCGAGAAACGACACAATTCATCCACTTTCCAAGATTATATCCCATCTCCATCGTCGGTTTCCCAAAACATTCACGCCTGTTCTCGTGTCATCGCTAGCTAGTGCGATTGCTGCGCCATCTAGAGCGAGCTTAAGTAGTTTAACGCCAGAGCAGAGGGAGAAAGAAGATAGTGCGCGAGTGTTGCGTCAGCGCCCTGTGCTTCGCATATGCTCGGAGCTGGCCATGGTAGGTGTCATCCGGGACAGTCCTGAGAGGAGTGGTGGGGAATGGATAATGAAAGCAGTCAAGGAACTGGTGTGTGTATATTATTTTCCGATCTTCGTCTTGCTTAGCATGATGCCAGCTCTCAAATGATCCCAGTCTATCGTCGCTACCTCTTCTCATCACTTTCTTGAAATCGTATTCTCGACCTTTCCTCGGTCTTGTGCCTCCTTCCACTCAGAGATACATCTCAACAGCAATGGAACCTGGCACTCTTTCAACTGCACAGTCGAGTGACGGCGACGCCGCACCACATTTTCCGCCCATTTTCAATGAGAGCGAGGAGCTCATCGAACAAGATATACGTGATCGTTTCAAGCGCATGTGTGAAGGATACTTTGACAATGTCTGTAAAAAGCTTGTAATTGAACACAAGGTACCTTCACATCTCATCATACAGCACCCTACAGAGTAACTCGAATGTATAGCGCCTCCAAGAGCAAGATAAACGGAATCACGAAGCATACATTCGTTCCGGGGAGATTTTCGAGGACCGTCAACAAGCTTATGAGAAGATGACCAAAGGATACGAAAAACTGCTTGCCAATTGTCAATCGTAAGCGTCCTCGCGTTAACAGAAATGTGTACGAAATTGTTACACCATCTCTAGATTATCTGAGCTCTTGTATCAGCCTCTACCGACGTTACCCACGGCAACCCAGAAATCGGACTCAATCCAAATCGGATCCAGTCACGGGTCTATGTTTAATGACTCCGAGGACACAGCCGTTGTCGGAGGGAAATGGGAGGACGAAGAGGAGCGCAGATATTATGAGGACCTCCAGGACCTCAAAGATTATGTCCCGAGCAGCGTTTTGGGCATTGATAGCTCAAACGAAACAATGGAGGACACTGAAAAGGACAGAGAGCAGGAAAGGATTGAGCAAGAGAAGGAGGAAGTTCGGCAACTTGAGGAGGAGCTACAGAAGCTTCAGGATGATCAGTTGAACGAGACGAAGGACACTCTCGACGAACTGACAAGCAGGGACGACGATGAGTAAGTGCTTGACTCGTTTGAGATTTCTAGATTCCGTCTATTCTTACACTATCAGTACACGAACGCCTGTTCCCCGATCTCCGAAAGTCGCGTCAACGCCTCTTTCACCTCAAACTGTACCCCAAGGACCTTCTCAGCTCCTCACCGCTTTACTTGTTCGACTGCAAGATGCTACCAATAGAGCGCTTATTGATCAGGCTGCAATTGACTTCGCATTCCTGAACTCTAAAGCAGCAAGGAAACGCTTGGTCAAAGTCAGGAACTCAGTTTTTCTTTGTCAGTCATCCTACTAACATCGCTCTCTCGTAGACTTTGTGCCAAGTGCCCAAGAATCGAACTGATTTGTTACCGCATTATTCCCGGCTCGTTGCGACTCTCAATAAATATATGCCGGACATCGGCGCTGAACTGATCACCCACGTAGGTTGGCTATGATAATGAACTCCAAACTGTCGCTCATGAAGTTTGCAGCTGGAAGACGAGTTTCGCTATCTTCAACGTAAGAAGAATGTGGTCAAAGAATTAGCAGATATGAGATTGAGAGTGGGCTTATATTCCAGGCTGTCTTGACCCCGCTCATGATTGGCATATAGAACATCGCATTTTTCTCTCATCTCACCAAATTCAAGGTTGTCCCGTCCCATGTCATCCTCCATATTTTCAAAGTCTGCTTGGATGACTTCACTGGAACCAATGTTGACAACATTGCCATGCTGTTAGAAGGTTGTGGCCGGTTTTTGTTGAGAAGCGAAGATACCACTGAGAGATTCGGCACCATGGTCAGTCATCCTCACGAAATAGCTGATAGCACTCTAATCATTGCGTATCGTTAACTTGTAGCTTGAGCTCATGCGTCGCAAGCAAAGTATGCAACATTTCGATCAACGGTATATCCTCATGTTAGAGAACGCCTACTACCAAGTACGTGACAACTCATCAAAAATCACTCAGTACAAAACTTAATTGTCGATTCACCGCTTAGTGCAACCCCCCAGAACGGGCACCGAAGCAAGAGAAACAGCGAAGCCCGATGGAACTATTCATTCGACATTTGATTTACGATGTCCTCGCTAAGAAGACTATTGACAAGGTTCTCAAGCTGATACGTAAGCTTGACTGGGACGACGAGGAAGTTAAATTGACTTTATATAAAGTCTTCACAAAGCCATGGAAAATCAAATACAGCAATATCTCCTTGTTGGCAATGTTGACATATGACCTACAGCGCTATCGTCCTGCTTTCTCGATCTCTGTAGTTGACCAGATTCTGGAGGATATTCGCCGAGGACTCGAGCAGAATGTGTACAGTGCCAATCAAAGGAGACTAGCAACTGTCAAATTTCTGGGAGAGTTGTACATTTACCGTATGTTTAGTTCTAGTATCATTTTTGATACCCTTTGGTCGATCATCACTTTTGGACATCGTGAGTCCCAGGTCCAACTCATTTTTCGACACACTCACGAGCCACTGATGCTAGCTGATGGGCGCCCTCTCCCCAGTCAAGCTGTCCCGCTTGACATGCCGGATGACTTCTTCCGTGTTAGGCTTGTCTGTGTGCTTTTAGATACCTGTGGGATGTGCTTCGATCGCGGGACTCAGAAGAAAAAGCTGGACAATTTTTTAACCTTTTTCCAGGTTTGTAGCATTTATTCCTTGCTTGACATCAAGGGCTAACACTATTCAAGTATTACGTGCATTGCAAGGAGGCATTGCCGATGGATGTTGACTTTATGTTCTCTGATTCAATGGAGGTTGGTCCCAGGAGGCTCGTCTTACGATGATTGGTCTCATTTTGATGAACCAGGCTGTGCGACCGAAACTTCAGCTGGCGAAGAACCTCGAAGAAGCAGCTCTTGCTGTTGATGAAATGTATAACTCTGCATATCAGGCTGCAGGTCAGTAGTACCCGCTGATTAGCCAGCCGGAAAATAGGAATAAAATCAGAAACTGATCATGTTATACAGGCCTTACAGACGAAAGCGGGGAAGAGAGCGGAGATGACGATGACGACAAGCGCTCTAACGAAGACGAGGGTGAAGAGGGGCTGGATGAGGAGGAGGACTTACAAGAATCCTCGGTATGTATACCAGCACGTGAAAGGAGTTTCGTCCCTGAGACTAGACAGGTTGACGAACGTGCACCCTCTCCCGACGAGGAAATTATTCTGTCAGCTAGCAATAGCAAGCAGGAATATCTCGGACCTTCAGAAGAGGCCGACGTTGAATTTGCGAAGGAACTAGCCAAACTCGTGACTGATACATCTGCAGAGGCAAGGAGAGTTGACAAAAAAACCGCATTAGCTCTTTGGGACTCTGCTGTTCTCCCCCCGGCAGCTCGGAAGAAAAAGGTTCTCGATGATGGCGACGAGGACGACAATATCAAGGATAACGAGGGCGGTGGAATTATGAATTTCACCGTTATCACGAAACGGGGCAACAAGCAACTGGTGAGCTCGTTACCTATTTTACAATAATTGAAAAATTAATCGTAGATAGACACGGCAACTTGCTATACCTTCGGCGTCCGCTCTGGCTGTTCACACGCGGAGTGCCCAACTACAGGATAAGGTTGAACAGCAGCAGCTCAAGCGACTCGTGCTCGACTACGAACAGCGCGAGGAGGCCGAGGAACTCAAAGGTGGGAACTATCGATCGCGTGGGTACCTTTGTTAATCGAATCCCTTAGCTCTCGAAGCTCGTAATAAGGCCGGCTCTATCAAAATACGATACAACGGATGACAAACAGACTAACGGAGAACCAACCCGAGGGTGGCTCAACGGAGAGCTCATATTCAACCGAGATTTCGGTCTTTATCCGGCAATCCCTTAATTGTGCAACCCACTGCGCTTCCAACGCTGCTTTTGGCCACACGTCCCTGTCCTGAGATTTGCATCAACCGCCAGGTAGCAGCATAAAGATGATGACAAGCCTTGGACTAGCTGAGTGGCGACATGTCCACTATGTATGACCAGATTAGCTGCTTTTAGCATTGAACATGTTTTGTCTGAATGAATAAATTTTTATACACCATTCCCTTGGTATGAATCGGGTCGAACAAGAAGATCACCACCACTTACCTTGTGTCAGTTTTGCATTAGATCGTTCTTTTGGTGTTTCTGTGTCAGAAAATCTGGCATTCCTTGTTGGGATGAAGACGCATGACAGGGTCATCAGAGGATGCTTTATGACCTAATTGGGCAACCATGAGGACTTTTCGCCCCACCAAGCGCCTGGTTCAACGCGAATAGAACTCACAGCATTTCTTTATTCTACTCTTCTCCTACCTTGTCCAGTCTACACAACTATGTTACAGTCTTCTAGAACCTGGGAGAAGAGCTCTCAAAGGTACACTCCCTTCGATCCACCGGAGCCAGTCCGCATTACCGTCGAGCTTACGACGTCGGGGAACTACAAGCGCAAAATCAATCAGTATGGAAAGGAGGCTCGGATAGGCAAGGGACGACATGGTGAGGTCTACCTTTGTCACCTTGAGGAAGAAATGGACAAGAAAGTGGTGAGCGAATTATAGCCAAGGGTTGTCGGATCCCCTAACGTTGGACACAGGCCATCAAGGTCGTCAAACGCAGCAACCCTCGGGATAAAATAAAGCTTCTACGAAGAAACTACCAGCAAAGCGAGACAACATTCGGAACTGAACGCCCATGGCCCATGAACAGTACAGAAAACAGTATTCGAAAGGAAATTGCAATCATGAGGAAATGTCGACATCCAAACATTGTCCGGTTGTTGGAGGTCATAGACGATCCTCGACAGGAAAAGATCTTTATGAGTGAGTGGATGAACTCCTATAATGTCATACCGGAATGACAGGGGAAATCTCCAGTCATGGAATACTGTTCAGGAGGACCGGTGCAATGGGCCACGGAGAGTCGAGAGCCGATACTGCGCCTGGAGCAAATACGACGAATCATGCGGGACGTGGTAGTTGGACTTGAGTATTGTACGTCCCTCCGCAGGCGTTCATTCCCTGTAGCCCCTAACAATTGGACCACTGATAGTGCACTCTCTGGGGATAATCCACCGGGACATCAAACCATCCAACCTGCTGTACTCCCAGGATCGAACAATAGTCAAAATCATTGACTTAGGCGTCTCCCACTACAACTCCCACCGCTCCATTCCCCAGTTCGCTTCTCGCTCCACTCCTGAAGACGTTTCGCTGTTCCCCGTGGGTGATCTTCAAAGGACGCTGGGAACGCCGAACTTTTTGGCGCCCGAAGTGGTGTGGTTTGATGATTGCAATTCATCCGAAACTGGGTCCAATCGCTCATCTGTGACCATTGGCGAAAAGACTGCCATGCCAAAAATTCGACCGCCAATCACGGATGCTTTGGACATATGGGCACTCGGTGTCACATTCTACTGCCTATTGTTTGGACACACACCATTCAACGCGCCCGCGTCCTCTAATGACAATGTGCATCATAATGAGTGGATGCTGTACAATCAGATATGCACACAAGACTGGGAAGTGAGCGAAACGATGACCGCTGAGCGTATCATAACCGGCAGTAGACACCCCAAGGATACTTCAAGCGAAGGATATACTGTGATTTCACTTCTGGACTCGATGCTGCAGAAGAATCCCCTTACCCGAATCACTGTGACCGATCTCAAGGTATGAAGCACGAGCTGTCCTACATGTACCGCTTGATTGATTATTTCCAGCGTCACCCTTGGATACTCACTAATATCACAAACCCCAAGGAGTGGTTGCAGAGCACATCCCTGACACCTGTTTCCCAAACGCCAAAAAATGCACCCCTCCTATGTCGCTGGATAAATCACCTCCGTCAGAGGCTGTCACGGATTCGTATCAAATGAATACCCCTCTCTACCCTTACACTCGTTCATATGCATGGGACACTCTAATGATTCTTCGGAGATACACCTAGGACTCAATTAATGCTATAGATGCGACTCTCGACTAGACCCATGAAACACTGTTCACATTCCACACTGTACTTTTACCCTTTACCCTCTGTATACAGTTACTTGCTTTCACTGTGAGTTGTCCGTCGGTCTAGTGGGAGGCGAAGAGACAGCTCGGTCACATGACGATGGCGAAAGTCCAAGCTCGCGTATTACTATGAGAGAGCAGACATCGGACACGTTGCACTCTCAAAATCTATTTTTCTATATCTCCGTCGCGTCCGACTTTGTTTTCTGCTTGGTAAATGGCTCTCAAGGCGGTACGCACTCCTCGGCCTCTAGCAGGGTTCTCAAATCCCGACAAATACTTACCATATACATATAGATCGTGAAGTGTAGATATCCGTTTCATATTGGGGAGGACATCTGTATCAGACTCTAATTTGCTCTCTCCAGCTGTCATCTCTGGAGACTCATTGGTCCTCCGTGGTCGCCCCGGTCCCCAAGGACAGCCCCCAAAAGAACGGCGAGTACTATCGTCGGTTAGACGATCACTAACGCTTATTGGATTTTTCTAGTGTTCTGCATTTGGCGGATCTGACAGCCCCCAGGCTTGGAACACAGGCCCGGGAAGACGAGGTGAGTAACTCTCGCAAATTATATTGTCTGTAAGCTGAGATAATGCTCTCCAGTCCTGGGCATACGAGTCTCGTGAATTCTTGAGAACCCTAGCTGTTGGCAAGGAAGTCAGCTTCGCGTCCATCCACTCTCTTCCCTCCAACGATGATGTACCTCGTGACATTGGGACCGCTGAAATCAACGGTCTCGACCTGGCCTCGGAAATTCTCAAAAACGGTTGGGCTAAGCTGAAAGAAGCCAAGCGGGAACCAATTCCAGAAGATCTCAAGCGCAAGGAACTTGAAAATGAAGCCAAGGAGGCTAAAAAGGGCGTTTGGAACCCTGATGGTCCTCAGGTCTGTTCCATTTAGCAGAAAAATCTTATTGTGTTCATATTAGATCTAGGCGCGTCAAGTCCACTATACTATGCCGGAAAACACCCAAGCTTTCCTGTCCGAGTGGAAGAGCAAAAATATTGACGGTGAAGCACACTCGGCAATTGGTGACCCTCTGCCGCCTTGCTAAGCGCCTTTGCAGGCATTGTTGAGCAAGTCCGGGATGGAAGCAATCTCCGAGTCCGACTGTTGTTGCCCACTGGTGACCACCAGTTCATCAATATTTCCATGGCAGGTGTACGTTGTCCTCGTACATCATCAAAGCAGGGTGAGCCATCAGAGCAATGGGGTGAAGAGGTGCGTCTAACCGATTTCAACTAAATGGACCCTGTATGACTTGATTAACTGAACAATCTCTTCTCAGGCCAAATTCTTCACCGAGTCACGTCTCCTTCAAAGGGCCGTTCGCGTTCAGATTCTCTCTGTCCCAACGCCCGCTGCGACACCTTTCCAGACTGGTCCCAATGCTCCTGCCCCTGCGCCTGTGACCCTTTTCATTGGAAATGGTAAGTTAGAATTTCAGACATGCAAACAAGTCGTTCATCGTCAATTTCGATAGTGCTCCACCCTGCTGGCAATATTGCCGAACATTTAGTGTCCACCGGTTTAGCCCGGGTCGTGGACTGGCACGCTGGCATACTCGCCGCTGGCGGAGGTATGCAACGCCTTAGAGAAGCGGAAAGAACAGCGAAAGAGAGACGTGCATATCTTTACGCCAACACTGCTGCTCTGGCGATCTCAAGGACGGGATCCGTCGCCGGTGGGCCAGCCAAAGCTTTTGATGCCACGGTCATTCGTGTGTGGAGCGGCGATCAGGTCTCTGTGGTAGACAAGGATGGAAAAGAACGTCGTTTGCAGCTCAGTTCAACTCGGGGGCCCAAGTAAGTCCTATCGTTCATTATTCCGAACACCTCGTTGACAAACTGCCATTTACCAGATTGTCGGATCCACGCCAAGCGTTCTATGCACAAGAAGCCAGAGAATTCCTTCGAAAGAGACTGATCGGAAAGCGCGTCAAGGTCACAATTGACTTCATCCGCCCACGCGAGGGTGATTTCGAGGAGCGTGAATGTGCAACTATCCGCTATGGAAATCAAAACTCGTAGGTGACCCAGCTCCTTTAGGCATAGTGTCTGCTACAAAAAACCGTTCAGGAATATCGTCGAGCAACTTATTGAAAAGGGACTGGCTGGTGTCGTTCGCCACAGGCGGGATGACGAGGACAGATCTCCCGATTATGATAAGCTGATGGCCGCCGAACAAGTGTAAGAATGCCCTCCCTGGCAAAATACGTCTACCTGATTGAGATGATCTTGCAGCGCTTTGAATGATACCTGTGGAATTCATTCAGGAAAGGAAATTCCCGTACCTAAACCTCCTCTAAACATTTCTGAGGTACGCTTACCTAAACGACCAACCGAATAATTGTTTATGAGCACCTTAGACAAGTAATCGCGCTACCACATTTTTGAGCGGATTCAAGCGCCTTGGCCGGATTCCGGCGATCGTGGACTATGTTGCAGCGGGATCGCGCTTCAAGTGCGTATCCACATCGATTTAGCGATACGTGATCTCATCGTGCTATGAAGATTGTTCCTTCCGAAAGATAACCAAGTTCTAACACTGGTGCTTGGAGGTAAGCGGATTCCAGACCAGTCATGTATGCATTCTGAGCACTACTGAATTTGACCTTAGGCATTCGGGCTCCTCGTACCGCCCGCAATCCATCCGAAAAGACTGAGCCCTATGGAAATGAATCTCTAGATTTTGCCACGCGGAGATATATGCAACGAGAGGTCGAATTTGAAGTAGATACGACTGATAAATCTGGCGGTTTCATTGGTGCCTTGTACATAAACAAAACGGAGAATGCTGCTGTGGAGCTGGTGCGGGAAGGGTTGGCTACTGTTCACGCCTTCTCAGCGGATAATCTCCCCTGGGCGCGCCAGCTGTATGACGCTGAGGTCAGTCTCCTTTTCCTTGCTCGAAAATGAACCAGGGAATCCAGTTCACACCCTCCAACTCCTAGGCAGAAGCCAAGAAAGAGAAGCGCAATGTGAGAGAGCCAGTAATGCCCGGATTCTGGTCGCGTGCTTACACAGAGTACCCAAGATATGGGTTGATTATAACGAAGAAGTAGAACAAGATACCGAAGCCCAGCAGGACGCTGACGCTATACCGCTCAAATCCGAATACCTCGATGTCATCATTAGCGATGTCCGGACCAAGAACGGTTTGAACTTCTCTGTCCAAGTCCTTAACACAGAAGGTGAGTCATTCTGGACTCAGAGTCACAGCAATGACAGCAATGAAACAAGCAAAATCCAGGGATCGCTTCTCTTGAAAAGTTGATGAAAGAATTCAGTCTTCATCACAGCGGTGCTGTCACGGCACCCCCTGGTTTCGTTCCAAAGGGAGGTGACTTCGTGTCCGCGAAATTCTCAGATGGAGCGTGGTACAGGGCCAAAGTTCGCCGCGCCTCACCTGTCAAGAAGGAAGCTGAAGTAACCTTCATTGACTACGGCAACCAAGACACTGTGCCCTTCTCCAATATTCGCCCGTTAGACCCCAAGTTCCGAACTCTACCTGGGCAAGCACAAGATGCTCGGCTGAGGTGCGGATGTCCTTAGCGTAACTTTTTCCCTCGGAGAACTCATTTCGGGCCCTGTAGCTTTGTTAAACTCGTTGGCGAGGAAAGCGAATACCACGCTGAGGCTGTCGATCGCTTCCGTTCGCTGTGTGAAGGGCGCAAATTCATTGCTAACATTGACCACAAGGAGGGGTCTTTACTCCATCTTCGTCTTATAGACCCCTCTGATCCTGCTGCTGCGCAAGATCCTTACGCATGCATTAACGTCGATCTCATCCGTGAAGGCTTTGCCTCTATCGATCGTAAAGGATGCAAGTACCTTCAGGCATATGCACCAGGTCTCAAGAGACTTAAGGAGGCCGTCGCCGAAGCCAAACGAGAACGTGCCGGGATGTTCGAGTTCGGAGATGTGGAAGAGGATGACGACTGATTTAATATATCTTAATCCTGCATATCCGCACCTATGTATAGCTATATTGTACATCAAGAGGAAGTTCAAGACAGTTATGTGGCGGAATCTGGGGAAAGGACTACATAAAGGCTGCTCAAGGCTTCTCAAATTAAATCTGAACTCGGAGCGAACATGTCTCGGGAGACGGCTTCCTGAGGCCTGCTGGCACTAAAGAAAGGGAGATAAATAAAGGCAGTCAATACAAGAAACTGCTGCAACCTACGTCTCGGCAGTCAATGGGAAATTCACATCAGCTATATGATCTTGCCATTCTGAAAAACAAGCACTCAGTGATGTCACATTCAATACAATACCTTCAGGCTGACTATCATCATTAGGGCTGCGTAAAAAAAACCCTTATTATTTACCATTGTTTATTTTACCAGTATATTACCTTGAGCGTCATCGGATTCGAAGGGCCTCTCAGTACACGGTCACGTGGGTGTCAAAATACCCCATTTTGAACAAATTTTCTCGAGTCAACACTATCCCAGGTTGCAACCAAAATCACAAAATGGCTCACGAAATACCTGAACACATTGCAAGGAGCCTTCTACCAAGCTATAATGCCTATATCATTGATCTTCTATGCCATTCAGCCCCCCAATTTGATTTTGACTACAATCAACCCATCCAGGAAGACACCAACTTAACAAAACATGCTGGTGTGGTTGAGAATACACCAGTGTCATCTGCTTCATTACACATGGCCAGTGTTTTCTCCATGGAAGCACCTCAGAAACTTCAGCAGAAGAAGATTGACCCTGTAATGGAATTAGAAGTCTTTGCCAATGGTGAGGACAATGACTTTAGCCTCAACTTGGGTACTCTTTTGTAGCAAAAAACATCAATAAATTATGTACTTCTTAGGTCACACATAGGATTATCAAGGATCATGTTCTGGGGTAAATTACTGATAAGATACCTGGTCAAAAACCCTCTCCCAAGGGGGTCCCAGGCCATGGGAGTAAGTTACTGGTAAAATTGGTCAAGCAGGGTTTTTTACAGCTATAATCATCATGCAACTGTGAGTCTAACATTAACTTCTCTGAATTTGGGCCCAAGTTGAGATGATGTCACTTGATCAAGAGAGAACTCACAGCAAAGGTAGAACACCTGCTGGATAAGGTTTCTTTTTCTTAACCTCTGTAGTCTGGAATGACTAGAATGTGAGATTGATTATATTGCTGTGACTATTGTAGGAAGCTCACAATGAGTGCACCATCTATATTGATGAACTTGACCAATTCTCTCCCAGCAAAACCACAATATTGTTGAGATATGTCTCATTTTTTTACCTACAACAACAGTGGAGACCTTGTGCTTCTTGGTAAGGAGGACCTGAATGAAAGCATGGTTTAGAAAGCAACATCACAGTGTAGAAGTGAAGAATACACACCAAGAATAATGCACAAGGGCTTTTTTAGCTTGTAGGTGGGCAGCTAAGGCTATAAGATAGACTGGAATCAAGCTGGTGGAAACACACTACCTATGTGATAGGAGAACAATATCTTCTGGACTAGAGAGCAGACTGATAGGCAGGTTATGGGGTTTCTTCCTGCTTAAAACAGACAAAACTTTACATTCTTTTCCTAAGCTGGAGGATAAACACATTATTGAAGGTCACTGCTGAAGAGATTGACTGCCTTTGGGTGAAGGTATCCTGATGCTCATTAATAGTGACATTGACTGGCTTGAACTAACCCTTCTTCTTGATATTGACTAAGTGATGTATTGCATTACACTAATGTCTGTTGTAAATGGTCAAACCTTGAGAGTCTCTTGACAAATTCTTAACAATCTGCTATGCTATTAATATTGCATATATAGTGGTATCAAGACCAGCTTGAGGGTGTGTTTCATTTGTTTCACAGAAGAGCTGGAGCTAATTATGAGTTAACTCATAAGTAAAATAGAGAAATTCTATCAAACAGTGTAAGAACTGAAATTCTTGATAGTGAGAAAAGGGCATTAAGTAGAAGACAAACTTGTACAATGCATATATAGCCTACAAATAAAGGCCCTGATTAGCTGTGAGCAGAATCTGTCATATAAAAAGTCTCAAGTCTATTAATATTTATCTGTACTACAACACAAGTAATTTGATGTAAGATAAAAACTAAAGTACTCCACCTACAAGATCAATGATGAATTCTGCATATCCAATGAATACATATTCTGCAAGCCTTTATATAGAGTATACTTGCTCAATTCTTTATTATCATCTCTTTCAAAACTCTCAATAGCAAGTACTCTAATGACTCTGTTTAATCCATAGAATTGTATGTTATTATTACTTCTTGATAATAGGAGTAGATTAGGTTGTACTTCTTGAGAAAAACTAAATTTAGTTAGCTCAATGACTATACTCTAAAAAATAAAATATTGCTCTTCTTGAGTCCTATTCAACTATAGCTAATATAAGTGGTGGCTATTTGTTGCTTTTTTGGGCAAGCAAAAGTTTTTCTGAAAATTACTTTGATTAGTAAAGTATTTTTCATGATCAAATTTTGACAAGTAAGGAGCTTGAAAAATAGAAGTCAGCCTCATTGATAACTCATATTTTCTAGCAGATTGAATATATAGTGATAGTCTCTTCTATAAAAGATCTGGCATACTAAATTATCAAGGATATATTATTGATTATAAGGTTGACAACCTCTGCAAAATTCTTCAGTAAATAGTGTCAGCTATCTGTTCTATGTATAGAGCTAGAAAAGAACCTAAGAGTGTCAAAGCAGTGAGTTTTAACAAGTTTCAATCAATATTTCATAGAATACTCACTTATTTTGATGACTGAAAAACTTCTAAAAGTGACTAGTAATTTCTGCATTGATGTTTACAGTAGAAAAGAGATCTTTGCCATAAATACTAATAATATAGGTACTGCTGAACTAAAGAAAGCTATTAGAACAATTGAGAAAGCTATTAAAATATACTTATCCTATCTAAGAGCTCTCTAAGGAGCATATAGAATTTGGTGCAGCTATAAAGTATAATGGTGTAATAGTAATATCAAGTACAAATTAGCACAAATTAGAGTCTGAAGTACTGAACTAATAAATAAAAAATAAATATCAAAATACTGCTTTAATATTACTTAATATCTGAAAGTATAGACAAGCATAATATTTTGTATAAGCTTTCTTATTTATTTGTGAAGCCAAATATCTAGCATATATCAGTGTATTTTAGAATGCTAATAATATATATGAGCTGTTCTCAAGATAGTTATATTTTTAGATTTAACATAGACTATATCTTTAATACTAGCTGTGTATATAAATTTTAAGCTCTGTTGAGTTTGAAATTTAAACCTCTTATTTTTTGTGTCAAATACTATTTTTTTAATAGTTTTATTATTATTAGCTATATTACAATACTTCTAAGTTCAAATATAGAGAGTACTTATATAAATGATGATTGAATTAAAAAGTGCCTGAAGCATAGGCTTATAGTGCTAGCATATATATACATATTTTAAAGACTGCATTGAATTCTGAGAACCTCTCTTTAAGGATATTTTTCTAGAAGTTAATCTGCCTTTGTAACTGGACTGACCACAATCCCAACAGGCTGTCTTACACAGGTCTCTCATCAGCTGACTAGAATATATTATAGATCTGTATTTTTTATAATGACATAGCTTTTCTGTTTTTTCTGCTATTTTCTTGATTGTGAGTTTTTAAGTGAGTTTGTTGCTTGTTTGTCAAAAGCTGATGAGTAGTGGCAGATGATGATGGTGATGATAATGTGGTAGTATTTGTCATGCCATATTGTACTGAGTACAAGAAATTCAGAATAATAGGTGTAAATAAACTAGAAATACCTTGAACTGTTAGTAGTACTCCAGAAATTGATGCCTAGACCCAGATATTACTGATGGTATCTTTACTGCTATAACAAACTTGGATAGTGTAGATGATATAGTAGCAAATTAAAAAGTGCCTGAAGCATAGGCTTATAGTGCTAGCATATATATACATATTTTAAAGACTGCATTGAATTCTGAGAACCTCTCTTTAAGGATATTTTTCTAGAAGTTAATTGCTGAAGCAAAGACACTGAACAAAATTTAGTGTGCAAGTGGTGAAATATGGGTGTTTTGTATATAGTCTGTCAAGTTTGTTAAGAGAACTAGGAAAAAGAGATTGTATATGATATGTATATCTAATCCTAGATGTAAGCTTTTATAAAAATTAGTTAAAGAAAATACAAAGAAAATACACCATCATAACACCTATTGGTATATATCAAATAGCTATCATTTACTTATTTAAAAGTTATCTGAACATCATGATAAAAGTCAAAATCACTTGCATAATTCTTTGTTCTGATCTTATCTAGAATTCTCATAAAGTCATAATATATATTTCAGTTATATAGTCTTAGAATCTGTAGCCAGTAATCCATCAATACACAGAAAGCCAACACTCTAGTAATAATATTAAGAATCTATAGTTATAAGAATAACTTCAAGTTCAAACACTATGAACAAAGTATAATACAGCAGATTTATACATTCTCTTATATCTTCTTGTTAAAAACTAATTCTAATATATATGCTCTTATCTCTTAAGACAAAACCTACTGCTTTTCTATAATTTTGCTGCATTTACCAGTAGAGTCCAATAATACTGTCTCAGTCTTAGCACTGAATTCTAAGAAAACAACTAAGAAGTAGAGAAAAACAAAAAGTTTTGAGCATGCTAAAGCATCTCAAGTATAGTTAGATAATCTGGTGTAGAAAGGGAGAGACCTTATAAATGTACTTGGATTTCTCAGCAACAGTGATAACAAGTGTCAGATTTATAGCAAAGTATACAGTGTAGTGTTATTTTACACACTTTAAG
>KQ962483.1:354057-403819 GCA_001563735.1 Leucoagaricus sp. SymC.cos
AGCGTCGACAAAGCCTGATAGGTGAGGAACAGTGTCCTCAATGGTTGTTTGTTGAACTGGTCTGTCATGAAGGATGGGAAGGACAAGAAGGGAAGGAGCTAAGTGAATAAAAGGAGCGCTGGTGGTTGAAAAATCATATGGTAGTTGTTCCCAAGTCATTTGATCATTTGATTTCCAGGGTGTGGAAGTGAGTGTGAACGTTTAACGTCGAACGCCCATGATTTCATGTCCGTCACATGATGACGTTTTAACGTCTTCGTCTGTGTGCTGCATCCAGATTCAGTCATTCCTGCCCGTCATACCAGGAAACCCAAGAGATCCATCCTTCAGCTTCAATGTCGCATCTCGACTTTAAGAAAGTCGTGAAACAGGAAGAGGAACGCCTTTGTCGGCTCCATCCCACTCCTAGCGATATTCCTGGTTGCTTCAGCCTCTTCGACGACTATGTGTCATGTGCTGGTGAGGTTTTGACCAACGCCAAAGTCCAATGCATTAATATAAACGCCCAGTCATTCGTTCGCAGATCAAGTCAATTTACAGATACGGAGTGCGGCCGGAATGTTCGCCTAAATTTGAAGAGTTCAAATTTTGTATGACTTTGAAGGCGCTTCATCCTGAGGAACGACGCGAGGCTTGGATCAAACGCCGCGCAGAGCATTGGGCGAATAGGAGACTCAACAAGAGTAGTGAGGATGTTTGGGACATTCGAGAGTGAGTGATTTTGTCAACGACTTCAGATGCAGTGTCTGAGCTCATGACACAGGGAGTCTCTGAAGTCTTTCCCTCGACCCATAACAGAAGAAATGATGAATTCTAGTTCTGTTGAATAAATTGACCTGATTGGAATAAACATAGCAAACCGTTGATGCAAGTACTTCGTCACTGGATCAATCTCACTAAAAACTTGCCTTCAGCCGGAGCTGGTGCAAAAACATCTGTTGATTCCACGACATATAGACTCGGCTTCTTGATCTTTTCCCTGCTTGACTTATCCTTCACTCCCCGTCTCATTAGGACTCAAGAGGAAGGGCTAGACTGCGCTGAAGGCGCCAGTGCTGTAACTATACACCTTATCATATATTCTCGCTGCTCTTTTTGCAAAGTTTGGCTTTATCCCCGCTCGAAGACAATAATTATAACCACAGTTTTACTCCAGATTTCCTTCGAGTATGCAGCGAGTAGCACTCAGTACTCCGGTTTTTTAGAATTGTCGGAGTCTAAATACGGCAAACTCCGTCGTAATGAGCTTGTAACGCGTCGCGTCGCGTCTCGCGACATTATCTAGACAAGCCTATTCAAGCCCATTTTCTCTCCTCAATGGTAAGAAATCGTGGCACAAACACGGAATCACTCCAGCTAATACGGATTTTGATGCTTTTAGCCCCCCAAACGCCAACGTCCAGGCTCCCCCGAACCAGAGCCTCAGTCTTCACCCCAGCGGCCCTCTCTTTCTCGACGCGATTCCGACGGAGCCCTTCCACCTTCCTCACCGCCGCAGTTCTTCTCAGACACGGATGATTCCGTGGATAATCGTGACGCTGTAAGAGATTTAGACGAGGGTGACGAGGACGCGGAAGGAGAAGATCTGTTTGACGATGATATGGAACGGTAGGCTTTGGATGCCTCCTGTCCATGTTCAGCTCAGTTAACCTTCTTACAGCGATTACGCACCAAATGAGTTACTAGATCGCTATTCTGACGCGGGAATTGACGATGACGAGAATGTGGAAGAACTCACTGCGGCCAGCCGACGAGCCGCTGAGGTGTACATGACACGTCGAGATCGCCGGGAGCGTGGAGGTAGCAGGGGTCGACGAGCAGCTCGTCGCAGCCGTGCGCCGGCATTCTTGGACAGTGATGATGCTGGTGACGAAGATGAAGACGCTGAACTTGCGCGGATGAGGAGGCGAACGAGAAGACAGTATGATGAGAGACGAGATCTCGATGATATGGATGGGGTCGAAGACGTGAGCTTGCAGCAGGGATATGGAACATTGATGCTCATTATTTTTTTTCAGGAGCTACCGTTGGAACAACTGAGTGACATCAAAGCCAAATCCATTGTGGAATGGATTGCTGTAGATCGTGTTCGTCGGTCAATCGTGCGGCACTTCCGCCAGTTTTTGATGACCTATATTGACGACAATGGATCGTCGGTTTACGGTCAACGCATACGAAATCTTGGTGAAAGTGAGTCCTTCGTAGTGTAATTTCCTACGACGGCTACTGACACGGATCACAGCCAACTCTGAATCTCTCGAAGTATCATATGCACACCTTGCTTTGTCCAAACCGATTTTGGCCTATTTCCTCACAAATTCCCCTGCGGCTATGCTCGAAATTTTCGATGAGGTGGCTTTGAGTGCTATCCTTGTTTATTTCCCTGGTTACACTCGCATTTATTCTGAAGTCCATGTCCGTATCTCCGATCTTCCCTTGACCTCGACCCTTCGTGATCTTCGTCGATCTCATCTCAATAATCTTGTTCGCGTTTCTGGCGTTGTCACGCGCAGAAGTGGCGTCTTTCCGCAACTGAAATATGTGAAATTTGATTGCGCGAAATGCAACGCTACTCTGGGCCCATTCTACCAAGATGCCACCAGGGAGCTCAAAATCAGCTACTGTCCAAATTGTGAAAGCAAAGGGCCGTTCCCTGTGAACTCTGAACAGGTAATGTTGGGACCTGGCATGAATGGTGTTCCTTGCTGATACTCGATGATTAGACCGTGTATCGCAATTACCAAAAGATGACACTCCAAGAATCTCCTGGTTCCGTGCCAGCGGGACGTTTGCCTCGACACCGAGAGGTTATTCTCCTGTGGGACCTCATTGACAGTGCAAAACCCGGAGAGGAGATTGTAAGTACCAGCCAATTTTTCTCTGCCTGGGTTCATTAGAATTTGAACCTGCTTTCAGGAAGTGACGGGTGTCTACCGCAACAACTTCGATGCTGCCCTCAATGCGAAGAACGGGTTCCCGGTTTTCTCGACCATCATTGAAGCTAATCACATCAACAAGAAAGAGGATCTCTTTGCCGCTTTCAAGCTCACTGAGGAAGACGAGCGAGAGATACGTAACCTTGCCCGTGACGAAAGGATCCGAAAACGTATTATTAAGTCGATCGCTCCTTCAATCTATGGCCACGAAGACATCAAGACCGCCATTGCCCTCTCGTTGTTTGGTGGTGTACCTAAAGATATCAACCACAAACATCGTATTCGCGGTGATATCAATGTTCTCTTGCTTGGAGATCCCGGTACTGCTAAATCGCAGTTTCTCAAATACGTGGAAAAAACCGCCCATCGTTCTGTCTTCGCTACTGGCCAAGGTGCTTCTGCCGTTGGTCTGACGGCTAGCGTCCGCAAGGACCCTGTCACACGTGAATGGACTTTGGAGGGTGGCGCCCTGGTGCTAGCGGACAAAGGAATGTGTCTTATTGATGAATTCGACAAGATGAATGACGCAGACAGAACCTCCATCCATGAAGCTATGGAACAGCAGTCTATTTCCATTTCCAAGGCCGGCATCATTACCACCTTACAAGCTCGCTGTGCCATTATCGCTGCTGCTAACCCGATTCGTGGACGATATAACCCTACTATTCCATTCCAACAAAACGTTGAACTCACGGAACCCATCTTGTCTCGGTTTGATGTGTTATGTGTGGTAAAGGATACCGTAGACCCTGTGATGGATGAATTGCTTGCGCGTTTCGTTGTTGGAAGCCATTTGAGGAGTCACCCGAAATTTGATCCGGAAACGGAAGAAATAGACGTTGGAACAACCTTAGATGCAGATGTAAGTGGTTCCTCAGTCCTCGTGCTCTGGACGCTGGATTCATTGTGCTTCAGGCTATTCCTCAGGATCTCTTACGAAAATACATCATGTATGCACGTGAAAAGGTCAAGCCGAAACTCTATGACATGGATCAGGAGAAATTATCGAGGCTTTTCGCCGACCTACGTCGAGAATCTATGGTCACCGGCTCTTATCCTATCACAGTTCGTCACCTCGAAAGTATGATTCGGATGGCCGAAGCAAGTGCGAAGATGGCACTGCGTGAATATGTTCGGTCCGACGATATCGACCTCGCCATTGAGGCTGCTGTAGGGAGTTTCGTAAGTGCTCAGAAGATGAGCATCAAGAAGACGCTCCAAAGAGTGTGTAATCCTCATTGCTTACTCTTGCATGGCCATTGACATTATTATACACAGGGCTTCCGAAAATACCTCACACAATCCAAAGACCACGACGAGCTGCTGGCGTTCTTACTTGGTGGTCTTATCAAGGACAGGGCAAGGTACTTACAACTCTCAAGACAGGCTCAGCCGGAGCTTGTTACTGTAAAAATTGCGGAGCTAGAAGAAAGAGTATGTACCTTTAATTCTTTTCTTACTTCATCCACTAAACTGAATCTGCCCATAGGCAAAGGAACACGACATTTACGACGTTGGGCCATTTTTGCGTTCGAAGGTTTTCGCTAACAACGGCTACAAAGTCAAAGAAGACATCATTGAAAAACAATTCTTGGTCAATCCTGAAACAGCTTGAACTGTGTTATACTTGACATCTACCGCCTAGTTATCTTTTCTGTTCGTAGTGCTTGTAATTATGGAGTTCGGATGTAAATTTAGTTTGTTGAAAACAGTATTATTGGGCATTAAGTAAATCTGGCTGAGTGGTGATATCAAATAAAGATAGAACGGTAGCGGTATGCGTGGATTACAGTGCATGACGATCCTTTGGACCAACTTTTCTAGGAATGTCTACGAGCGATTAAGATGAAGAGGTGGATGATGTTGGTGTGTCTTGCGGTATCGAAGGGGCGTCCGAAGTAGAAGCTCTTCCATTGGTCTCCGTAGTGACAGCAGCAACTTCAGGAGAGCCTGCTACTGCTGCTGCCTCCTCTTCGTCATCATCCATTATTTCTGAAGAGAACCTGTAAATATTGAACAAGACGTTGTGAGGGAGAACTTACCATCACTATATACTTCGGGGTGCCTCCTGAAGCAATCCTGCATTGCCTTGAACTTTTCAACGCAATCTATACCCTTAGGTTCCTGTTCGGAAAAAACGAAGCACGAGAAAGCTTCCCGAAACTCGGGGCCGCATGGCCCATGAGCCATACCACCGAGACAAGGACAATCCCAGTTGATTTCGCCCGTTTCAGGATTGAAGGCCCCGCCGGAAGCGCCTTTTGAGTCGCCTTCTCCTTCACTCTGCTCCTCCCCGCCATCTGGCTTGCTGGTTGAGTCTTTATCTTTTTTCGTAGGTTGAGAGGATGTAGAGCGTTCTGATGAAGGCTCTGAGTTAGGAACAGAAGAGGTTTCTGGTGTAGAGTCTGACGGTGATGAAGCCACAGTAGCTTTCGAGGGAGGTTTGGAGGATACCGTCGGTTTCTGCAATGCTGAATTCTAGAATGAGCAATGATCTCGAGTTAGAACAAGGCCAATCCTGGAACATACATGATGTCGTTGCGTGACTGTCCAAAGCAATGGGGTCCGAAAGTAAACGCCAAGTAAAGAGTGTTGCAGTGACGGCCGACACTCCGAGAGCTGCTCGAGCGAATCTGGTTGGTTGGGGACGCGCAGCCTGGATATGCAGACACCTGCGCAAAGGAAGACGCGTGAGACGAGCAAACATTTTGGCTGGAAGACAAGGACAGAGGAGAGAAATTACTGGAGAGCGGCAATAAGCTACACCTCATATTTCAGCCGACGGACAAAATCTTAAGGTCATCGCCCTCAGAAAACAACAGGAACAAATATTCTCGTCATTCTTTTAGAAACGCACCCAGTCATTGCACTACAGAATAGTTGCCGTCTACGCAAGAGTCTGTTTTACATCTAAAGGTACACGTCATGCATAATCACAATACGTACAACTCGGTGAGCTTTTCAAGATAATCTTCGACCTGATGTCGTGTGGCTCAAATTGTGAGGATAACAAGAAAGATCGCAATAGGATAGTGTATCTCCCGTTTCGTTCAAAGTCTGAATAGAAATAATGACCAAGAAATAACAACCCGTTACACTGAAGCGGAGTGTTCTTTCCTTACTACAAGAATCAATCACTCAGGATTACGCTCTTGTCAAATACGTGGGACCAGTACTTACTGATCGAACCGGCGTTTTCTCTTTCGACATCAAGTCGTTCAGGCAGCGAGCAATTATTCCAACGCCCTCTTCAACGGCCTCCTTATCCTCCTCCCTAACTCTGATCATGATCCTACGGAACCGATCTGGATGCCATCGGAGTTGTGCGCTGCGAAGACGTTCCTTGCGCGTCTGCTTCGGCGAATGGAAAGGGGATAGAAGAAGGACGACGATAGCATTGGGAGTAATATCCGAAGGTGTAACTGGAACCAACTTCGTCGGCCAAGGAATATCTTCGAAACCGAGAGGAGTGGTGGAATTAGTTATGGTCTCCCAGCCACCCTCGTATCTACTCCATGCATCGGTGATGACTTTCTGCGCCTTTGCGCGCTCTTTCCGATCGCGCTCACGAGCCTCCATCTGCGATCGAAGTTTCTCCTCTACCAATTTCTGTCTGTCTGTTTCCCGTTTGGCTCGCATTCGGCCTTCGAGTCGCTTCAGTTCCTCCTCTACATAGCGCGCTTTTGTCCTTTCCCGCTCGAGGGCCAAGCGCCTGATCTCCTCCTGTTGTCTCGCCCACCGGTCCACCTCGAGTTCATGCGAGTAAAGCAACTCCTGCCACATCTCATCCCGTGTTCTTTCTTCCCATGCGGCAGGAAAATCGTCTCTACTCCTTAATGTCTCCCCTGGGTAGAGCGTTCGCTGCTCAAAGACCCATCGTTTAGTCTTCCTAGACTGCTTTTCATTCTCCCTGCGAATATACTCTTGCTCGAGGACCCAAAATTCTGTTGGAGATATGTGTTGATATGGATGTGGTGACTCCGCGAGGCCAGCTCGCTGGCTCCATGATGATGATGAAAAACCAGGCTTTCCTCGAATTGTGGGGGTAGGTGTTCCCTCGCGAGGGAAAGGAGAACGCTGCGGCTTTTGATCACACCGATTCGTTGATGAAGCATGATAATGAGGTGTGCGATAGTGACCCGCAGGCGCAGTGGGCATATATGAAGCGTAGGTTGTCATAATCGTCGAGGACGCTTATTGAATGCACGATGACGAGAGAACAAACAGGAGAAAAAGCCGAGCTCAGCAAGGGCGTCAGGGAAAAGAGTAAGAAAATATGTTGGGTCAAGTTCTCGCCAGGAGTGCTCCGTGGAATACTACTCAAGCGCTGAAGGGACCAGAAATATATGTATTCGCTTTCCCAAGCGTGCGGCGGGCACGTCACCCCAGATGCTCCGCCGCATTGCGCCAACGTGTTTCTGACACACGCGTTCCCCATACATATTGAACGACCCTGATACTTGAGGGGATAGATATCAATAGCATCAGCTCAGACGCATAACGAGTGCCCGCCATTCCAGTCTTCTTCCCGTAGCACCCAATTTGAGTACGTGTTCATGTTCGCCACCTGGTGCATCGGAGACCCGATTGTGATTTATTCTATCAACCCCTTCTCTCAGATTTGGTCTGATTGATCATCGACAGGGGCAGTTTCCAAGCATATGTCGCTGTTTTGGGATAAGATTCGACCGAGCCCTTCTTCAGAAACATTCAGCATGACGACTTGCATCGATCTATACCATTATCACACGCAGAACTTGAACTCACTTGGTCGGTCAATACATCAGTTATGAAATCAGATTATACAAGCCAATGAATGTACCCCACGATGTCATTATGGCACGACTGAAGCACAACCAAATTCATTGGATACAATGTGGAGGGTATAAATGAAAGAAAATGAAACTACTTCTTATCTACCGCTCTCGGCGCTTCTTTACCTCAACCTTCAAAGTTTCAGAGCTTCATACCTTCTGGCTTACGTTGAGCACACATTTCTCATCTTATCGCGCAGCTAGCAGGCGTATGGCAATCCTACCCGAAGCTGCGTGAACATGTCAGCCTCTATCCGCGAGGCGTCTAGGAACACCCGTTGACCAAGAGAAGACTCGGTGGTTTTCAGTGTTCCATCTAGAAATCGCCTTGGGTTCACAAGCCCTCCAGGTTCCCTAAGCATTAGTGAGTATCTCTGGTTTTCAACAGAGAAAGATACGTTCCCCTTCGCGTTGCACCAAAACCCTCAGCCCATTCTTCGTCACTCAGCGCTCAGCCCTGGTAATTTCCGTTCCTGCGGACAAACTCGGAAATGTTTCTGACCTCAAACACTCCCTTTGCGAAAACCCGATATAGAAAACCGCTTCCGAGTCTTCATGGTTCGCTGATGTTGATTAATCAAACGATGGAGCGAGGCCGAACATGCAGGGACCATTTTAGGATGTGTAAAACATTTATTGACATAGACTAGATCAAGTCGTGAACGTGGGTGCGATAGGACAAACGAATCAAAGAGAGTGATAACAAAAGGACCGAGAGACTGTCTTTACACATTAAAAAAGCGTGAATAAAAATGAGAGTTTAGTAAAATGTAAAAAACTACGAATCCTAGATAACACTTGTATAACGATTGAGCTGAGGAGAAATGATTGCTTGCTTGATAATAACTTGTGAAAGAGAGACCCGAGAAACATGAGATGCAATTGCTGGATCAGTGGTTAGTCAATGTAAATGACTGAAAATAGTAGTAACGTACTGAGACAACAGAAACCCAAAAACTATGACGAGTTGACAGATTCCCTGCCTAAAACTCCAACCTGAAGAAGAGACAGCACAAACGGTATTGTGCTATTCTGCTGACACTGGCTCACGAGCTCTTCACCCAACCACACTAGCCCAGACTGCTCTTCACCCTCTTCATCATTGGCATCACTAAGATCACTATCCCGGAATTCATTGTAACTTGACGAGTCGTAACTCAAATCGAGCTCGTTTTGGCCAGCGTCATGGCGATAAAGCTGGCTCCGAGACTTTGACCGGGTGTGCTTGGGATAGCGGTAGCCGTTGGACTTGCCATTCGTTTGAGATTTAGGTAGAGAAGTATGACCGTTTTGAGCAGACAAGTTTTCCGAACGGACGAAATCGGGGCCATCAATGAGCGTGCGTTGGAGTACGTTGAATGCGACCTGCTCTGCTACCCTCAGGAATTTGTTGGCCTCAGTCGAGGTAGAAGAGTTGGAAGTCGGCGAGGAAGAAGCTTGCTCGATTGAGGTGCGCACATTCAGCGCCCATACAGGATCAGCGACACTGAACATATATCGCCTCTTCCGCTCACGATGATCAGTGAATGCGATTTGAAATGTATTGCGCATGAAAGCACGTTCCACGATTAGCGTGTTGCTGAGTGTCAGACCTGTATATTTCAGAGCATTGGGACCGGTGCGACACATGATCATCGTCTTCAGTCCGAGCTCATTGCCGGTAATACGGAACGAGGCCTCTGACGACTTGACAAAGGTGAGGACGGGAGGGTCGAACTGGAGGTCTTGGCCTTCTAGGAAAATGGTGAGATGAGGATCGGGCGCAGGAATTCGGAGTATGATGGGATCGGATTGCGTTTTGTAAGTCAGTCGTGAAGGAACAGGTTTGCGGATGGTGATGGGTTGTGTGGGGGGGCCACCAGCGGTGAGAGAGCGGGCTTGACATAGCTTCTCTTGTCGGATAGAATCATAAAGGTCCTCCAAGAGTTCTGCGGACAAAAGTTGTCGCTGGTCTGCTCGCCTGATATATTCCACCCAGTCTCGAACAGGAAAGTCTTTGACTGGGTACTCTGTCGGTCCAGGCAACTCGGCAATTTCATCATGTAGGTGCATATTCAGTCTGACCATCGCGCGAACAAGTCGATTCGCCATATTCTTGTCAAAGGCAACGAATCGCGCATTCGCATCGTACCATCTCCCCGCGAATGCATCCAGCAGGTTATCAAGCGCCGACGAATTCTGCAATGGCACATTCACCGAGAGCAAGAATGCCCGCAGTGCCTTGTCCAACCGCACACCCACAAAACCAAAGCTGTTCAAGTACGCATCCAACTCTTGCTTATGTGTCTTCTTCGCTAGGTACTCTCCCACCCGCGCCCTATCCAACTCGCCCGTATGAAAAATAAACTGCCCAAGCCTTCTAGGATCCTCCAACACTTTGTTCTTCATCACCAACGCCTTCACCGCACCCTCGGCATCGATCGCAAATTGCGTCACGAATGCTTTGATCGCTGGGTTTTTCGCCGGTTGTTGATCTTTCTGCGGAGGACTTCTGGGAGCAAGATCAGTGCGCCCTGGTGTGAACCGAATATCCTTCAATAGCACCACGTTTTTGACAACAAATTGTCGATCTAAGGAGCTGGCTTTGAACTCGACAAGGTCGTGACGTGAGAGCTTCGGCTTAGCGATCACCAATAGATCATTGAACAAAAACAGGAACCGATCCTTCACTGTCTTCTGGTTGACAACTTGGTACACGGGCCATGTAAATACCGACTTCCGAGGAGGGTCATCAATAAGCGAGGCTAAGAACGGGGGGCTCTTCGATCCTCGGACAAGACTCTCGTCTATCCTGTCAAGGACAAGTGAGCCTTGTGGGGCCACAGAATATTGCGAAGAGGAGTTGGATGAGGATTGTGACGTCGAGCGGAGAGGATAGTCACTAAGCGAGGATGAAGGATCAGGCGTCGATGAGAGGAGGGGATCTGAGCGAGAAGGGAGGTTTGACAATGGAGAAGGGGAATCGTCTATATGGGGGTATGTTGGTTTGTGGAGGTCGAGAGGGGTAAGTTTCTTCGCTTTCGGTGTCTTCTCCGTGTCCGTATGTGTAGCCGATTTCTTCGTCTGGTCATTCAAAGACATCTTGTCATTAGAGTCTGATGACGAAGATGAGGGGACCGCTATAGCCGGAATAACAGTTGCTGTCATCGCGGGCGTGCTTGACTGTGAGGTTGAGGGGAACGAGAAGCCTCCTTCCACTCCGCTGATGGGTGTGTTTCCAACCTCCTCCCAGTCCGTACCCACATCGCTTCCCCTCTTCCTCAACAAATCTGACAATGAAGGCTTCTTGTTACCGTTCTTGCTTCTCTCCATGCACGCTGATTCTGTGTTCGCAGAGGTAGAGTGTGAGGGTGTCGATGACGATGACGAAAACAGCTTCTTGTTGTGCAACCATTGTTTTACACCTGGAAGCGTCATAGGCAACTTTGAAACTTTCCCATTATGTGACGACGCCGGTGAAGCTGCAACATCAATGTACTCTCCCTGTGAGTTTGAGGGTGTCATGATCAGCGAAGGACTAGCAGGAACACTATGCGCAATGCCATTCGGCTTGGCTAACAAGCGGGAGTCTGATGCCTGATGTGAGAGTTTCCTCTCCCTTGAAGTATCAGGGGTAAGTGCGCGAGTATTATAGGAACGTGCTGAAGGTGGTGGCTGGTCCTCATCAACAAGAGGTGTCGAAACATCAGGCGAAGATTGAGATGCCGCCCCTGCAGTCCTCACTTTATTCCTCGCTTCCTCTAACTTCTGTATACCAGGGAAAGGCAGGAGTTTAATATCACGGTATTTGGCTGCGAGATCAACACTCGTCGGGGGTGGTATTGGTGAGGCTCCACCGCGTGGGGGGGCATGGGGATGAGGTGAAAGTGACAGAATCGAGGCAGAAGCGGAAGGTGTCTGCATCAACTGAGGTGCTTGCAGTGGCTGTCCAGCCCCTTCGCCATTCTTTGCACTCGTCAAGCTCGCACCGCTTTCCCGGCTAATGCTCGAGTCAACGTTGTCTCTCCGCTCCCTTGCTGCCAAGCTGTTTGATCGTGAACGGCGTCCGGAAGAACCGGCCCTGGAGAAAGCACCTTTGAGCTTGTCCCAGGTACTTGGCGATGTGTGGTCTCCGCTTCCGTTGCGCTTGGTTGATGTTGACTGTTCATCCCATTCATCGCCAGGTAGAGGCGACTTTTCACTACCACCTGGTGTTCTGGAGGCAATTGATAGTCGCTGGGGGAATGGTTGGGGGGAGATTCTCGACTCATCGATCGATTGGGAAGTTGAAATGGGAGCGCCAGAGGATGGTGTAGAGGATGTCGGGCCGGGCAACTCAGGGGAGCGCTCTATCTCAACAACAACACTCTGAGAGGAAGCTTGGGGAGAAAACGAAGGATCCTTTTGTGGAGCTTCAGATGAAGCGGGCGAAAGAGGCTCCTCGAAGGCACCGTCATCGTCTCCAGGCCCTTCTGTGGGTGGCGGGGGCATATCATCATCTTCCGCGTTCTCAGCTGCAGCACCATCCTCTTCCTGATCTGAGTCGTCCTCAACCATAATGGGCACTACGTAGCAGGTCTTTAGCGAGGCGGAAACGGAGAAAATCAGAAAACTCACCAGGCTCCCCAACCCAACTGATCTCCCTGCCGTGTCCGTCGGTATGAATATCAGAAAAGGGGGTTCTCACACGGTAAGGATTCTGCCGATACAAGACTTGATCATCTTCTTCTAAAGGCCGCTCTTTCAATGGGGTTATGAAAGGACTTGTAGGGAAGGCATCTGTTCGGGAAGGTGTTCGGGAAGGTGTTCGGGAAGGGGTGCACTGACTGATATAGACTGGCACGCCAATCGCGTCAGGAACAGTCCCTGACTCAGTCGAGGTATGGGATGGTGGGTCCGATGAGTGTGGCGCACGTGCAACAGCTAAATGTGGTGCTATTCGCGACAGTGTAACAGGCACTGCTGGGTATCCAAAATGTGAGTGTTGCTGTTGGTGCTGCTGTGGAGGCGGCTCTTCCTCTTCTTGTTCTTCATCGCCATCATTCTCTGCGACATTCTCATCATCGTCTTCCACTATGATGCTCCGTCGTCGTTCTTGGCCAACTGAATTAAGACCGTCCGCAGTTACTATCATCCCGGAGCTCATCTCCGCCGCACGTTCACTACTGTGATCTCGACTTGATGAAGTTTGCATAGGTGTTGTTGATTGTGCACGCAGGACCGCGAAGGGATCTGGTGGACGAGGGTTGACTGGATTAGTAGGCACAGGCGTTTCCGCAGACGTGGTTGTGTTTTCGGACTCAGTCGACTCATTTACTGCCACATTAGCATTGAGACCACGCATAGAGTTTCCTTTCGACCGCCGTCTACGCTTTCTTGGAGTTGGTGAGGGTGCGGTTCTCTCCTCTGACCCACTGGCCTCTGCTTCTGCCTCCTTCGCTATGCGACCATTCAGCCTGTTGAGCATGAATTGACGGGCAGCAATCCGTTCGCCGCCTGCTACTGTATTATTTCGCGAAAGGCTGCCAACCTTGTTGAATGGTGGTGGTGTCGGAGATGCTGAAGGGGAGGGGTCGTATGTGTCAGCGCCACCTGTGAGCTTGGCCAGAGCTTGTCTCCGGCCCACAGCCGCACTACTTGCGCTGTTCGAGCGAAACAAGCCTGAAAGAGTCTCGAGGGAAGGAAGTGGACCGGGAGTTGGAGGCGAGAGACCTGGGTAGAACATGGAGGGGTCGGGCGTAGGAGAACGTAGAAAGCGAGAATTCTGAAAGGGAGAAAGGTGGTTGGGTATGGGGGAAAGTAAAGGGGGAATGGCGGGTAGCGCAATATTTGGAAGAGGGACGGGGAGCTCGTCGTCGTCCTGGGAGGAGTCGCCTGCGGGTGGGACTGGGGACTGGGCGTTTCGGGCCTTGTTCTTGAAGTCCCTAGAGCCCCTAGAGCGGGAACGAGATCGCGAGCGGCGTTTTGATCGACCGGCAGGACCTGGAGAGACGGTGCGCTCTTCAACATCCTGGTCTGGTTCTGGATCAGCAGGTTCTGGTTCTTGCTCGGGCTCATTGGCGGGCTCTGAGGGGGGCGATATATCCTCAAGAGGGGGAGATTGCGAGGGCGACTTCTTTTCATCTGGCATTTCTGGAGAAGGCTTTTCCCCCTCACTGACTGCTTCTACGTGCATCGGTGGCCGCCGCCCGTCCTTCATCCGCGGCAAAGAGGCCGCGCGTCTGAGCTTTTCGACCGCGAGCTGGCGTTGCTCAGCCTTGGAAGGCTGAGAGTCATGCTCAGCCATGATGTGATGTATGAAAGGGAATGGTGGAAGAGAACAGCTGTAAGAAGAAATATAAGAGTCGGGGGGAGACAATAGCCGTGGAATACATACAGTAGTTGTCGCAGGGAAGGGGGAGAAGGGTCTGAAGGGCAACAGAACAAAGGCAAGCGTATGAAAGTTTAGAGAGGCGGGTCGAGTGGGGAACCAAATACGTGGCTGTGTGACTGCCTTATTAGGCAATAGCCCAACGAGGCCGTTCCCTGAATCGATTCTCGATAATCTCAGCATTGAAACAGACTCTCCGCATCACACGCTTTTCTGCGCCGTGCTCAGCTGTAGATCCCTCGCTTCCCCACGGGCCTCGTATACACGCGGTCTACACACTTTCCCTGTTTGAAATACTCAAAATCGCTGATTCATGAGATTTCAATCAGCGGACACCGCGCGTATCATGCCTGTGATGTCAAACAAGGCCCCATTCACTTAACATCACTTTGCAGGAAATGAAATCTGTCTTGCGCCTAGTCTAGCTAGCACCTGTCGTACCGAACTAGCTCACGAGTCGTCTCTCTTTCGTCCATTTTCTATTTCCTCATAAACCCCTTTTGTCGCTTTCCATGACGGCTTCGGCAGGTCGAACCCTTCCAGCATCCGCGCATAGCTCACGCCTCCTAACCTCGCGACTGGTCGCAGCTCCGCCGGGTCCAATGTGAGCCCATCCTTGCCGAGAAAGGCTTCACGAACGTGGACTCGTTTGATCAGCCCAAGAACCAGAGTCGCTGTGGGGGCCACAGAAGGCAAATCCGGGATATTCTGGTACGAATACAACTATAGAACGTTGGGCTCAGCAGACAAATCATCGCCGTGGTTATAATTAAATGAAATGCCCTTACCTCGCATTCCATGCTTACTGCACTCTCTTCCACGATCGGTGGCTTGACGAGGACCTACACACATCCGGAGATAAGCGATCTGCAGTGTTTCGACAGAAACGTTCCAGGCAAATACTACTAACGCTTGGAGCTGGTGTCAATCCAGATAGAAGCCATTCGTTCATATCAGCTGGCGATTCCACGGACGTCGAATTCGCGGCCTCAATAAACGACTCGCTGATAATATTGACTGTGAATTGCTTCGTCTCCAGAATATTCTCCCGTGAGTCTTTCGGACGACGTTGCGAAAGTGCGAACGAAACCGATAGCATAGGTGGATTATGGGATATCTAAATAGAAACACGTTGCGTCAGAGCACCATCTTGAGCTGATGGATCCCAGACTGACCATTGAGAAGTAACTGAATGGTGCCAGGTTTGGTGTTGTTCCATCCTTTGACAAAGTCGAGACGAAGGCAATTGGCCTAGGCACAATAGCCGAAGTCAATAGTTGGTATGTTTCTCTGATCAGAACTCAATATCAATAAGTGTGCTTCAGCATCAGAACCCAACTAAACGGAACGTACTTGGATGATGTACCCTCCAAATCCCACAACTTCCTCTTCCGCGCCGCCCCCGAAGCGCCCCATAACATCTCCTCCCCCTCCTCTCCGGAATGCTTCATTCCATCTCCATACGCCCAGTCCGGGCACGGTGGTTGTGTGAATTTGAGCCGCTTCGTACGATCAAATGGAGGTAGTGAGTCCGAGGCTTGAGATCATCTCCTCCCCTTCCTCTCCGGAATGCTTCATTCCATCTCCATACGCCCAGTCCGGGTACGGTGGTTGTGTGAATTTGAACCGCTTCGTACGATCAAATGGAGGTAGTGAGTCCGAGGCTTGAGTATGCGTCCACCGAACACATTCCGAGTGCTGACCCAAGTGTTGTTGCACATTCCCGAGTCCCAAACCCGTTCGAGTGACCCTGTGGTTTGCTATTGTTCCAAATGAGCGTCTCCGTGCAGACGGAACCGTTCCACGGCTCCGCACAAGTACATACCCCGCACACGAGGATGATTGACTGCCAAAGGCGTACGCACGAGCAGTAAGGGCGTGCAGCATTGTCATTGACGCTCAGGCCAGGGCAACACAAGGTTAATTTCCAACCTTGGGAGAAGGTGCCGCTGTCATGACGTGTGCTATTCAGGGACCCTGGGAGTGATCTATCAATGCAGTCGCATACAGTTGATCTCTGAGTCCTGTCGCAGGCGAGAAGAGAGAAGTTCGCCAACAAAATCACTGTTCAATTAGCACCCCTCAATTGGACCCACGACCCTCATTCTCCTGCATTCGGCAGGAGTGCTTGGCCATCTGTGGCGTCTCGGAATTTTGCGCCCGAGTTGGTGGCTTGATCTGGGATCAATCAATGAGGTCAACGCCGACATTCGTCAAAGTGTGGAATGATCACCTACCCAGGCCTGGCCTAGGGCATCTAGACGCCAGCACCGAACGCGGCGGCCGGATTCGAGGAAAATCCTGAAGAGTTGCAAGAGGCGAGAATTCGTACTGTGTGCCGTTTGATAAATATTAAGAGCTATTACACATATATACGAGGAAAACCTCGGGGGGAAAAATAGTGTGATACTTGCGTTCTGCATCCTGTCGGTTCGGAGGGTGTCATTTGCGGCTGGTCTCGCGCAGGGCCTCGACTGGAGCCTTTGTGAGGCTATTCTGTAAACACCCACCACCCAAGAGAAATCCTTATGAGCTGTTGAGCTCGAGCTGCAATATCAGTGCCTCTCCAGATCCTAGCCTACAAGATACATCTCATCAAGTTGTTCTTAGAAAACAAGAAACACACTCAAGATGTATGCATGTGTTCGAGCGATATACGTTTAAGCCTCGTGGCCCGTATCTTTGTGCCTGACGATGACACAGCGCTGCATGTTTATTAAGGAAAACTTCACTCTTCACGATGGAAACAACACTTGAGATCAATCTCCTGGACTCAAATTTGGTGTCTAAAGCCAGACAGCCTGTCGGCGATGGTAGAGCACTGCTGTACAAAGTGCACGTGGCGCTCAAGCCTCCTAGGATCTAAGGCGGACTGTTTTAGCAACTCGTGCCTGTCTTCTTCTCACTGGGCGCTCGTCGCTCAGTGAAGACTCAATTGAAGTTAAGATACCACACGCGCGAAAATTTCACTGGAGTTGACTTACAGTGACACCTTTGCAACTCCCACCACTGCTCTGCCTACAATAGAACCCATCGAACAATTTTGACTGTTAAAATTTGAAGTCCCAGTAAGGTAGCGGTCAGTCACAATCGACACAATCACATGAGATACATTTTTTCCCGAATTTCTCCTTAAGCTGGACATTTTGTGGAAAATTGGCTCCGAGAAAAATTAGGCCTTGCTTATTAACAAAATTTCTCGGAGCCCTTTTGTTGTGAATTGGTCCTAAAAAGGCAGAATACGGTCACAAACTTCGCTTCTAGACCACGTGATCAGGTGGATTGCGATCGACCACTACCTTATTCCAATTACGGAATACTCGGCGTGTGATCACTCGGGTGAAACAACTGACAAGCTTGCACGCGATAAGACTCTCGGGCTTAAAATCAAGTGGCGCAGTGAGGTCTGAGACTCGGTAGATCTATAAATCCACTCTGGGAGTATAAGTAGGGCTAAGGACCTGATTAGGTTCAGCTGAACCCTCTCATCTTTGTTCGTGGAGATCTTGAACCAAGACTCTACAGACCCGATGGAGAAAAGCAAAGCCAATATGTCTATCATAGATCGCGACACATACCCCTCGACGGTCTACGAAGGCTATTATAGCTGGCATCTTAACTTAAAAGGTTTATACTATGGACCTGGAAGCGTGAAGACTGCCCTGCCAGCGTTATTAGAGACTCTTGGGATAAAGAGGGCATTGGTGTTGACGAGCAAAAGTGTCCTATTCAAGGTATGTCTTCTGGTCAGGATCACTGGGGCACCTTCACTGACGGGCTTCCTCCAGACCGATGCGGCGAAGAAGGTGGAAGATACTCTTCGAGAATGTGATGCCTACGGTGCAACTTTCTATCACATTGAACAACATTCACCTATTGCTGATATCCGCGGTGCAATCAACGTCTTCGAAGCAAATGAGTGTGACGGAGTAGTATCCATTGGAGGTGGTTCTTGCATTGACGCCGCGAAGGCAATGCTCTATTTCTACCAACAAGCCAAAGGGGGCCAAACGCCATATCAGATCGCCATTCCAACCACATTGAGTGCTGCTGAATACCAAGTCAGGCTGTCTCTTGCAAAATCTTATATTCATTGCTGAATTCGATGGTAGATTGGTGCAGGATATCTCGATGATGAAGGCAAGAAGGTCGCTCTCAGTTCTCACGAAATCGTTCCAGGAGGAATCATTCTAGATGCAGAAATGACATTGGGTACCCCTGAACGTCTTTGGTAGGCTTCTTTTCAAGCCGCGTGGCCTTTTATCAGCGACTGATGACGCTTGGGAAGGTTGTCTACGGGAATCAAGTCCCTGGACCATGCAGTGGGTAAGTCGATGATTCATGCCAAACGCACATGACTGAATTCGGGCAAAGAGAACCTTTATCGCTACCAAGTCACTCCTCCAGTCAAGGTCCTTGGATATCATGCCATTTCCGAATTCTACAAATATCTCCCGTTGTCAAAGGCTGACCCAAAGTCGGTTGAGATCAGGCAGAAACTGCAGTTGGCGTCCTGGATGAGTTTGTGGCCAATGAAATTAAAGAAATACGTGTCAGTAGGCCGTCGACCTTTCACCCAACTCCTGTGGCTTATGACTGTCTGAAGGGCTCTAGGGATCTCCCATAGTCTCGGCCACAAACTCGCCAACTATGGTATCCCACATGGTATCACCTCGGTATGTCTGCCCACGAATGACAACAAGTCTGGTTGTTAAGAATAGCGTCAGTGTTTAACTCTAGCGCCAGCAATTGCTCTTCAAGCTGAGGTTGGGACGCAGGAGAACAAGGAATTCGTTGCTGGGGCGCTGAAACACATTGGAGAGCCATCTACTGGCACTATTGATGGTGATATACTCAAGTTTTCGAGTCACATCGAACGGTGAGAGAGGAGTTGGGCGTGCCGCGAATGTAACTGATCACGATCAAATCAGACTCATTCGGGAACTGGGGCTTCAGTCGGCGCTGTCAGAGTACAATGTCCCACGGGGTGATCTTCGGGAACTGGCAGCGCAAGCTCTTGGAGGAGCAGATCACTCGGACATGGAGAAGGTAGTACAGATGCTGGAAGACATGTACTAGAGGCATAATACAGTATTGTATGGGGCAGACTCCGGAGGCGCAGCCGATAGAGGATAGATGGGGTGATTTCATGGGAGAGATACGTCATTGTGAGCGGACGAGGCTGAGCCAGAACGGGCCAGGAGAAGAGTACATATAGTACACCGGCGGCACACGGGACAAAAACATATGAAGCGACATACCCTCAGCCATGTCCCCCCTCTCTCTTCCCTCTGTCTCCGCACAACACCCAGCGCTGTGCGTTTCTACATCCCCCAGCTACGCGCGTCTAGATTCTCATCCGCGTCCCTGAGAACAGCAAACGTGTCACCAGCCAAGTTAGGATATCTCCTCTTAGCTTCCGGTGCTCGGTCGTCTATTACTTCTACACGCCGACACTCCTGCTCCCTCGTCTTTGCGACATCTAGCCAGTCGCTCTTCAGCCCAGTATCTACAATGTCGCAGCGGCGCACGCATGGCACACAGTCGGAGGAGAGGAAGCCCAATGTTGACAATGGGGTCACGTCCAAACACGACCAGGACCATGATCGCGATGACCATTCACACTCCCATTCGCACTCAATCCTTGGGCATTCGCATTCACACAACGGAGAGAACGGGCATGGTCATTCACATGGTGCAGAGCAAATCGTTGCTGCTTTGAAGGGGGACAAACGTAGGTTGCAACTCATTGGTTCCCTAGTGGGGGTATCACTGAGTTCAGAACATAGGTGATCGAGGAAGCTATATCACGCTCGTTGGGTTGTTCTCGAACATCGTTCTAACAGCAACAAAGGGTGTCGCTGGCTGGTTTCTTCACTCTGCGTCGCTCCTCGCAGACGCCGGCCACTCGCTCAGCGGTATGTTCGTTGGACCTAACCGATGTCATATTTGACTCATGAACCACGACCTACACACAATAGATCTACTCGGCGACTTTGTTGTCCTTTTCTGCTGGAATCTTTCACGAAAACCTCCCTCTGAACGATACCCTTACGGATTCGCCAAGTTCGAGACGCTAGGAACAACGACAATTTCGCTTCTTCTCATCGGTGGTGCACTTGGAATTGGCGTACACTCATATCACTTGCTTTTGGCGACACTGTCCGAGACACTGCCGAATATTCCTCCGGGGACACTTCACAGCATCGTAGAGAATGTGACGCTCATTGCACCGGAACTTCCTGTTCATGAGCATTCGCACGTTCACTCAGTTGATGTGAACGCGGCTTGGTTTGCGGCGGCCGGTGTGGTGGTGAAGGAATGGTTGTATTGGATAACAAAACGGGTAGCTGACCAAGAGAACAGTCCCGTCCTTCTGGCGAATGCAATCCATCATCGCAGTGATGCTTATTCTAGCTTGGTCGCTCTCCTAGCGATTTTGGGGACTTGGTACTTTCCAGCACTGCCCCTAGACCCCATCGGAGGTAAGGTTGCTCTTAAGTTACAAAGGAATGCCTCACTTATACGATCCAACTAGGGCTTGTGGTGTCGTTGGTCATCCTTAAGCAAGGCTTTGACCTGCTAAAAGGTGCATGGGGCGACCTGACAGATGCAGGTGTCTCCCGACGTAAACAGGAGTCACTACACCGGACATTGACGCCACTGATCAAGACCGGCACCCACGATGACACCCGGACGCTGATTCGAGTTCAGCAGCTACGAGCACGGAGAGCAGGATCGATGCTCTTCGTTGATCTGACTGCCAAGGTCAACCCAAATCTCTCGGTAGCTCAAACCATGCACTTGGAGGACAAAATCACTAGGACCATGAAAGAGGCGAAGAAGGAGGTGGCTGAAGTGAGAGTGAGATTTGAGCCTGCGTCAGAGCCCTAATCTGGATTCCGCTCGCAACTAGACTCATTTCTAGACTGTCTTGTTCTTGGTTATTCCTAGTTGTGCATTTTGTAAATTATTATATAGCACTGATTATTGTTCATCATCATGGGACGATGTGCGGCTGAATTGGACTGCGTGCTTGCCCGTTAGAGTGCTCAGACGACCATGCTGTTTAAGACCTCGGCATCACGTTGCCGACTGAAATGGGGATAGTTCATCTTCTCAAGCTTCATTAGGAGCTATACGTCAAAATCGACTTCAAAATCAAAATCCAAAACTCCGGCATCATTCGACCAAGGCAATATTAAGTACTTACAACTTTACGTTTTCGATGGTGTAAACGACACCCTTCAAGCTCGACAAATTACTCGTGTGGCCTTGTATCGGTCGGGATGTTGTGGGCTTTGGAGTTACACGCCGCTTCTACTCAATAGTACAAAGCCTCCCACAGGATCCAGGGAAGACTTGACAAAGTGAATTTATGCACTAGGAAGCTGATCATCGAAGCCAAGTATTTAATAAGCTCATCAAATTTGAGTCACATTACCCTCCACGAGTTCCAAGTGCTCAGCATTCCTCGGCTCAGTCAACCACAGAGTATTCTGTTATATAAAGGCTGATATGTGGAGTGAGCAAGCTAGGTGGGGCTTCTTGCCTGAAAGCGAAAATGGCGTCAACGGCAACTGCGGCAGATCCCTTGGTTAAAGTTGTTACTCCCATCGCTGTGGCCCAGGTCTCAGCAGCCAGACGTATTCTCCAGATCCTCTCTGCCGTCATCTACTGTCTCCTATCTGCTGGGATTGTATTTGGGTATGCCGCCCTCAAACCTGTGTTAGTGGAGGAAGGCATTTACAGGGACAAATGTACTCCTGCTGAGATCGAGGAAGGGGTGCAGGTTTGTCACCAGCAGGAGATCAAGCTAAACATGATGTTCACCGTTGCGGCTGTCGCTACAAATATGTGTGCTATGGTCGTAGGTATAGTTTTGGATCGTTATGGACCGAGATTTACGGGGTTCATCGGAAGTATACTGTTGGCTCTTGGGTGCTTTGGTTTTGGTGTAAGCAGCAAGGTGACGATTTTTGATCGTGAGTTGGATTTTTCTCCAAGCTAAATCAGAATTTGACGTATATCGGCAGCCTATCCCGCATCATACCTCTTCCTCGCTACCGCCGGTCCCTTCATCTTCATACCGAGTATGAACCTTGCGAATACCTTCCCTCGGCACTCGGGCTTGATCCTTTCCCTCATTACTGGAGCATTTGATTCCAGTCCCGCGATATTCCTCGTTTACCGACTGCTTTATCAATCCTCGTTCGGCCCTATTTCTCTTCGCAGTTGGTTCGTTGCTTATCTCGTAGTTCCAGTCTTCATATTTTTTGCACAGCTTTTTGTGATGCCCTCCGAGAGCTACACGATCGCCAGCGTGGAATCTGTGGATCGTGTAATGAATCAAGACGAGCGGGTTAGGAGCCCGAGCTCTGTCAGTGAGGCGGAGACTCTGCTCGGAGAGTCTCCTCTGGCCGACGAAGTAGAAGAAAGAAACAAGGGGGTCTACGGCGCTATGCACGGCAGAGATGTCAAAGATCAACTCCGCAGCTTCTGGTTCTGGGGTATTGCGGGGTTCACTATCATTCAAATGGTGAGTGGTTATTGTCACAACTGAGTTTTCCATCATGACTGTCTGACATGCGAAACCCCCTTCACAGCTGAGAATCAATTATTTTGTTGCTACTGTTCGCGCTCAATACGAGTTTCTTCTCCACTCTTATGAAGCTAGCGTCGCGATCAACAGCTTTTTTGATGTCGCTCTCCCACTCGGTGGTTTGATCGCCATCCCCTTCATCGGCACCTATCTCGACACATTCTCACTTCTCACCATTATTTCCACTCTAGTGGTTTGTACGACTTCTATGGGTTTGCTAGGCTTAGTGCAAGATTCATTCACGGCCGCGTATCTCAACGTCATCATAATTGTCGTCTATCGACCATTTTATTACACGGTGGTGTCGGACTATTGTGCAAAAGTGTTCGGCGTTGCGACGTTTGGGAAGGTCTATGGAGTAGTAATCTGTCTCTCAGGAATGTTGAATTTGCTCCAGGCCATCCTCGACATGATCACCTTCAAGTGGTGCAACGGTGATCCGCGGCCTGTCAATACAATGTTACTGGTCTTTGGTCTTGTAACTGGTGCAGCTTTGGTGACCTTTGTAAAGGCAAAGGGCGATCAGGCCAGGTGCGAAGGGAAGAAGCTTTTAGTTGATCGGACAGGGCGACCAGGATATGGAGCAATTTAATAATACCAATTTTACTTGTCTAATGTTGTTTACCTTTTCCATACTATCTCACTCTTCTTTGTTTCAACTTAATCGATTCACACCCATCTATGAGCGATCCGACACAAAATACGGAAATATCCAGCGAAACAAAAAAGCCGACTGCTCAACAGGGATATACGCTCACGTACAGATCAATAATTCAGGCATCAAACAAAGAAACAGTGATGTTCTGCATCTTCCCATCCCGGATGGCCTGCATTCAAGTCAATATCAAATTTACGAGTAGTTGAAAGCGACAAACCTCATAGATGATAGAAATTTTCTCCCCAATCGAGAGTTCATCAACGCAAAGTCCATTCACGAATCCGGTATAATTCTCGAAACCGTGCATCTTGACGCCCAGTGTCTCGCGAATATGTTCGTAAACAGCCTTAGTCCTGCTCAGATACGGGGAGGCGGGAGTAGCCCCTTTCAGTCCAGTCAAAAAGTCCTTTCTAAGCTCGTCGTGGATCCCAGCAGTATGGGAGGCAACGCGTGAACAAAACTCGTTGATGGTCTTCAAGTCGACTCCATCTGATTCAGCGAAAAAGTTGACGAGGGTAGAGGTCGTTGAATCAGCAACTGCCCGCATTCTGTCCTCGTTGTCCATTGTGGTGAACTTGTCAAGGGTCTCGTGCATGACCCGTATGAGGGAGCTCACGAGTACATCTTCATCTGCGAGAGTGATTTTGGATGCAAAGTGAATTCGAAGGGCATCTCGAAGAAGGTTAGGAAGACGGGCCATGAACTCGGCTTGTAACGCGCGAAGGTCAAGAGCTAGGCGAACGAACATCATTTCCTTTCTAAATGGTGGGTGATAATCATCGTACCTTGGCAAAGGTTATAAAGATAGGTCGCCAGAAGCATTGATAGTACATCGATGGAGTTAATGGTAGCACGCGCTGCCACAAGAGCCATAGAACTTGAGTTTATTAGCACGAAAGAGTGAAAGAGTTTGGCAGAACTTGCTTACTTAACAGCCTGGTTGTGCATCTCAGCAGATTGGATATGAGTAGAGACCGGGCTCGCAAGGTATCCTAGTTCTGCTGTATACGCGGCGGTAGCTATGTCAACACCCTTGACGTGGTAATTTAATGATGGGTCTGAGGCGGCAAGAGAAGGAGGCAGGCCGTTGTTCATCGTTGGATTAACAAGTTCGGTGCTCTGAGCGAAAACTATCTTCCCAATGTGATGGAGAGCGAGGCGAGTCTTTTCCATAGCGTTTGTGACAGCCATTGCTTGGAAATTACCTCCATGGTGAATTTGTCCAGTTTCGCCGTCAATGAGAGGATTATCAGTGGCTAGTGAGATTAATAAGCATATTAGAGGGGGAGAGCATGAACGGGAACCTTACTCGAGTTGCATTCCTGAGAGAGTGAGGTTAATGCAGAAAAAAGATCCTCGATCTGAGGTCCGAGGAATTGAGGAGCCGTTCGTAAAGGGTATCTGTCTTGACGAAGGGTGTACCGGTCATCTTTCAAACCGACCTCCTTTTCGTGAGCATGTGCGAATTTACTGCCCTCCAAGAGATCCCATATGTTTTTGGCACATTCAACCTGGTCCGTTTGTGAGAAACACTTGATCATCGCAGAAATGATAAGCTAACCTGTCCAGGATGAGGGCGCGCAGTGGCATGAATGAACGGATCAAAGGAGCCGCGAGCTCCGAGTAATGCCTCGGTACCCATCGCTGTGCAGACTTGCGCCAGTAAGGATAAGTGAATGGCTTCATGTAGTGCAAGAGCTCCAACAGAAGCAGAGAATGCCGTCCCATTTAAAATCCCAAGATGTTCTTTCGACGCAAGTGCAACGGACTCTATTCCATGCGCACGGAGCGCGTCCGGAGCACGAGAAGTCTGGCGTACGCCAAACTTGTGTGAACCATGGTACACCCGAATGGCGGGGGTACCGGCTAACATGGAAATGAGTATTAGTTCACTGCAAGTAATGGACTAGAAAAAAACATACCGATCGTACCGGCGACATAAGACAAAGGCGATAGATCTAACACGAGTATTGCATGAGGTCAGCCAATTAATGGGTTGTGTGCATGAGAGGGCCCACCTCCAGAAGCTGAAATGCTCCCGCGAAGCGGTACTCGAGGAATAAGATCTGCCTTCAGGATCTCGTGCATCTTCTCGATGATATCCCAGCTGGAACCACCTCGATGAGAATGCAGAAAAAGGGAAAAAATGATGACACTGACCGGACTCCTGAGTGCCCACGGATCAGAGAGTTCATGCGAACAAGAATAGCACCGCTGCAAATAATGTGAGCAACTGGACGCTCAAAACGAGAACAACACCGACCGAACCCATGATTCTGGCATAGTAGTTACGGTGCAAGGGTCAAGCAGTGGTAATCTTTCCGGGGGTTCTTCTGATGTCGGGAGGATACCAACGTGCTGGTGTTGCAATAAGGCATGCCCAAGTAAAAGAGGTTGGTCGGTTCTTGTATCTGCTATGGGTGACAGCAAGAATCAAGCACAGCTCCTTGACAAAGTTTGAAGTGCATACCGCTGCCACCGAAACCTGTCGACAGGCCATATACGCTCGTGCCATTGTTAACTTTGTTCTCAATGACTGTCCGGCTTTTGACAATAGCAGACTTTACGGCAGGAGATTCATCCAAAATGACGGATGCACCGTGTCGAGCAACGCCAACCACACCAGCGAGACTGAGCGTTTGGCCGTCGACGTGCACCGGGATTCCATGTCTGGTTGGTGTTTGCTTTAAGTTAGACCGTTATTCAATAAGGGATTCAAGTCATACCTGTAGCGTTCGAGTTCTCGATGAGACTTCAGAAACTCTGATAACAAAGTTGGAGGCAAGTGGCTGTGTCCGTGAATACTCTGGACAACCTTGGCGGGGGTCGTCTCATTATAGGACGTAGACCCGTTGAGCATACCATTGTCGTTCAGCGTCATTAATGTTTCGAGTGAACCAAGAGCTTCACAATATTCAAATTTCAGTCAGAGTGGATGAGCGTAGGTCGGTTTCAAACCCTCTTAGCGAATGCAGCCCACTTATAAAATGGCCTCGGATGAGATCCGCAATCCCGTAAGACGTCGTTTGATCAGGGGTGGAGACCGAAGACCATGTCCTGATAATGCAGACCCCCCATTCCGTAAGGAGTAAAACCGGTGTTCATACAATAAGGGAGCATTCGATGAGAGTAGAACGTCTGGATGCAATGCTGGTGAGGGTTCTGGTGACGAATTTCATTTGGATTGTCTTGTTCATTGTCGGGCCTTCCTAATACAGAAATGGCTATTTTTGGTATGACAACTGGGACTTATCAATACTATTTCGCGCCCAATATTCCTGGCAGGAGATCCTGCTGCAGAGACAAGCTAGAAATTTTGGTAGTTAGTATGATAGCTATGTATCCTCCTGGAAACTCCGCCAGCATTCATTGAATTATGTACTCATTTCATACGTTAACGAGAAGCTGCTTTACTAGCTCAAGGTAGACCGCGTGGAGACCGGCAGCTGGGGGGCGTTTTCGACAAGATCCTGCTAACCTGCATTTCCATACGTTGTCTATTCGCATACCCCCCCTGACAATACTCAACATTTAGGTGCCTCCTCTTCCCCACGAGTATAACCAGATTGTAACCTCGGTCGTTCACACATCGGATGGACCTTATAAGATCCATCCGAGCGTCAATGTAATCCTGCCGTCTATCATTCTGCCAGAGATTTGGCCAATTATGCCGTGTGATTCCAACAGAACTCTATAAATTTTGACAAATCAGCGCATTCAGAGGCTGTCCTTTATCTCGGATCTCCCGCTGAACACTTGGCGAGTTCCAACGGTTTAGTAGTCGACTCGATACTTTCCTGCACCCGCAAGGAATCCAGAAAAAAAAACCTAAGCCATAAAAAGAACTCCAGTGGAAACACAGAATTCCCTAAGCACGGGCTGCCACGTAAAGCAACATGAGAGTTTATTTTTGAGGTCGATGGTGATATCTTTTCTCGAATGCCACGGATCTCACTGGCAGCGGATAATAGTGCGAGGCCGGGCGCTCGCGAAAATGTTGTAATGTCATGCTATGGTGCAGGCCACCTAGACGCCGCTACGTAAGTGCAGTGGCCAATTTGGGTCGGACCTTGCGCAAAAATAAAATAAAATAAAAATAAAAATAAAAATAAAAATTCGTCTGGTTGTGTATGGTAGAGAACATTCACGGCGCTCGCAAACGGGAGCGTCAAAAGTAATACTACGAGTAGCCACATCACCGATATACCTCTGAACACCCTCCTTGCACACCATGGGCCACACAAAAAACTATAAGAAAAAATCTATTGCATATGCAAGTCAATTTCGTCACCCAAAGGTTACTGTCGAAGACGTGATTGGTAATTCTGACTCTGACTCCGAAGTTGAGGTGCTTGAGCAGCCAATCGGACATCCCAGTTGCGAGGAGTCGTTGTGGAAGCCTGAGGATGGTGTGTCACATGTGGTTGAGACAGATGGCGGCTGGACAGATTTTGAGTCAGATGAAGAGACTGAAGGGGAAACGGAGTACCCTGAGTCATCAGATGAAGAGGACGGGAATGAGATGGTGGAGGAATGTGATGAGGAGGATGCTTATCGGAGTGGTCTTGGGGCACAGGATGCACAGTTGCGAGTCCAGGCATTCAGCTCAAGGAGGTATACGTCGTGTGTAGCCACCGCTTTAGATTAGATTAGATTAACTATATATGGTAGGTACCTTCTATATTTGGAATGTATGATGTAATCAGGCCAATCTCAAAACCTAAGCCATAAAAAGAACTCCAGTGGAAACACAGAATTCCCTAAGCACGGGCTGCCACGTAAAGCAACATGAGAGTTTATTTTTGAGGTCGATGGTGATATCTTTTCTCGAATGCCACGGATCTCACTGGCAGCGGATAATAGTGCGAGGCCGGGCGCTCGTGAAAATGTTGTAATGTCATGCTAGGACGCGGATGACGTTTACTGGACAGTAATGATCAGGGAGACCGCCCCAGTCAACGCGAGAGAACGTTCTTAGCCGTGTCACTGAACGGGTGAGGCGGCTTCGATGAGACTTAGCGTGCTGGACACGCGTGTCAAACAAGGTCACCCCAGACGCTCTCAGTCCATCCCACGATTTTTGAGAGTTTTGAGAAAGCCTCTTCAACGGCTTTTGATAACACAGGGTCTTCGAACCCTTTGATGGAAGGGATCAAACCCACGATACTCGGAGATGTCACCTCTCGCATACTAACAAGCTCCTCGTCGCTGATCATCAACCTCAACTGTTTGCCGGCCGCGGACCTGTCAGAGGGGCTCCGACCTGCCCTCAAATGACCAGGTACGCCCACACCTCTCCTCGATGACGACCCCATAACAATTCCCTTGAGCAGAGCCTCCATCAGTCTCTTCTGTAGTAGCGAGAACACGGGATCGCCTGGTTGTAGTGCTCGCCTGACGGCTTTACGTAACTTTTCCTCCTCGCTGAGGCCTAATGTTTCTGGCAAAAGCTGACGAGCACGGATCACCTCATCCTCAAGATTAATCAGTTTGAGTGGACTGAGGGGGCTATCAGAAGAACGCTCGTGTTCCGACTGAGCATCTAACTCTGCTTCTAGTAAGGTCCATACACGTTGCATGAAATTGTTGGCCGAGGTTTCGACAGATGTCGGTAGCGAATTAGATGGAGGTAAACGGGTGAGGGAACGTAGCACAGCAGCAATGACCATGGCTTGTAGGTAATCTTGGACGTGATGTAACGAGGTAGTAGAGAGAAAGAATTGCGGTGGAAGCCCATTTTCAGGTGGTGGACCAACACCTTGTGCGTGGACAATGTGTGCGGGAAGGATACAAGATACTGGTTTGCGCGACATGAGAGCTTTGAGTAGTCTTGATTTCCATCTGTCCTCTTCTAAGCTCATGTCTGCTTCTGAGTCCTGCTTGCACCAGAAACGCCAGTCTTCTCGGATAATATCTTCGCCTCTTCTCTGTCTCTCCTGATCATGAAAGGACCAGAGTCTGACCACGATGTCCCTTTCCCGTGCTTTAGCTTCCCGCATTACTAATGCTCGTAATTGCTCCTCCGTCATGGAACCTAGAAAAAAATCATGAAGGTCGGACTTCATGTTATCCGTGATAGTCGCGATAGCTTTAAGACTCCGGGTAATGAGAGTAGCAATGGGTAAAACTCCAGTTGACCTTGCCTCTCGTATTTGGCTATCAGGCAATGTCTGGATCATCCGAGTAGAATTGGAGGGAAGATCTTCGAGCTTATGTAGTTCTCTGTCAATCTCGCCGTCGCGGATGGGAGCACATCGTTGACGAAGGGTTGTCAATATTTCCTTCAATGTGACAACAAAGCTGTACAAGGGAGCGCTAGATGGTGCCGGTGGAAGCGAAAGAGCTTCAAGGAGGGGGTCTTCGGGAGGTAACAACGGTGAGATGGCTTCGTGGAGGTCATGGAGAAGCTGTTTGATCTGAACATTTTGCTCTGAGGGCTGAGAGGAACTGAGCCTTTCCGCAGTCTAGAAGTGGCATAATATGAGTGTTCCAGCTGCTAATTCTCAGGATACACAAAACCGACCAAATCCCAGAACGCGGTCCGCATAGCCTTCGTGACTTGTTGCTCAATTACGGCAGTAGTGGTATTCTTCTCAGCTTCTTCTTGTTCCTTATCTCCAAGTTTCTCCTGAGTAACGACAGAGATCAGGGATTTTCCGGGAGGGAGAACTTTCTCTGGGTATATAGCAAGAATATGCAGGAAATAGGTCTGGTCAATCGCTTGAACCAATTCCAGTGGGAGAAGCATGCGTGAGCTTTGTTGAACGAGGGAAGGATGGTGAAGTCTATTCATCGAGTAAACTAAGAGCGAGAGATTATTGGAAATGCAGAGTGAGATCGAACATTAAGGCTGAAGGATGCCGATGATTTTGTGCAACACCAAAGAAGCTGCTTATTGCGTCATTCGTCAACCGAATAATCTCAGAATAGAATTTTACGCCCACGGAGGTCGACAGAGGTCGATACCGACGCGTCGCATCAGACTGTACCTGCGCGTTGAGCCAACAACAGGTTCTAACAGCCCAGGAACAGTTGATTCAGGGCCGATTCGGCGACACGATTTCCACCCAATTTCCCTCCATTTGCAATCGAAATCCTCAGGTTTCAGGACATGGGAGCGAGATTTGGCGGGCAACAAGTTGCTGAACGGCCCTTAGATTGCGAGGTGCTGGTGTTGATTGCACTACCCAGCGTTTCCCTCTCGTCTGTCCAACCACCCACCTTCAAAGCTTCTACGCCGCAGAATGTCTTGGGCCGTTCGAGCTGTCGCAAGCATATTTGCCATTTACCTACCTTCTGGACTGAGGAAATCGTCTAAAATCCTACTCTTGACAAGGTAAGCGAAGGCGCATATCATCACACCCATTACACCTCGACCTTACTTACAATTGTCGTTACACCCAAGGGTCACTCAGTGTCGTTCTTACTGTTTGGCGTAAAGAATGTTTTCAACGTTCTCCTACCGCGCGGGTTCCCATACATCAACCTCGGGATGAATAGTTCTAATGATGAAAAATGCGACAGTAAGCTCATTTGATAATCCGTTTAGAGCGAACTCTCCGACCAAATTCCTAATCTAGTGTTCAGAAGAGGAGTTGATGTAGTTTCTTTTGTGCGTGCAGCCCAATCTCTTGTGCGCTTCTAAAACTAACTAGCCTTTCTAGGTCTCTCTCATCCCATGCGTGGAGACCACTATGATTACTGCGGGTCCACATGCAATTTAGGTGAAGTATTTGTCAATACCATCTGCCTCATAAGAATTGTTGATTTTTGAACCGTTTCTACAGGAAGTGGACTTTTGTGAAACCTATGGAATTTTACGAGTTCTTTATGTCCTATGGGCCCAATCTTTTCGTATCTGAGGGTGCCCTATGGAAGAAGTACCGAAAAATCGTCGGCCCTTCCTTCAATGAGGTACGTTCACTAGCCTAGCATCTCATTGGCACAGCTATTTAAATAGAATTTTCTGCAGCGTAACAACGGTCTAGCCGGGGATGTAGTCATACGTCTTGGTGAAGAGTTAATGGGCGGTGTCTGGGGGAATCAGCCTGTGGTGGTGCTCCAAGATAGCAAAGAGGTCACTTTTCCCGTGAGTGCTTGCAAGTCTGTTGAATATTGTGCTGAGACGTCCCCCAGCTGACCCTCAAGGTCACAATGTCTGCAGGTAAAGCATATCGCTTTTGAAGAGGACCATTCTCAATTCTGCCTAAGGATTTGGTGCTCGCATTCCGACTGTGGTTTAGATATATATGGGAGAAATGATACACGAACAACGTCATCAAGATCTTGAGGAGTATTCCAGCTCAGGGCCCAAATGGAGAGATAGTTCATATTCCTGTGCTTAAAAGAGCAAGCGTTGTCAGCAACTTCACTGCCCTATATTGCAATTGTGAGTCTTTTCATATGCTCGCTGACAAATGTCGGACCTCAGTCAACATTCATAGCGTCGCACTGTGAGGATCCATACGCTTTACAGCCTGAATGTTTCCTCAAGAACCGGAATCGAGATGCCTGTGTGCCTTTAGCACAGGGCCACAGGTCAGACCGTTACCGAAGAAATGTGCTTTCAATGTCAGAAACTTTGCACATGAATCGCAGGTTTGCTGAGACGGAAATGATTGCTTTCAGTTATTATGTTGATCTCTCATTATCATGTTGATATCAAAGACGACAATTTCATTTCCGGGAAAACGGGGAAGCAACGGTGTGCTCCGTTAATAAAACAGAGGAATATGATTGTAGCTGCGTGAATAGCCAAGAGCTGTGATCTCCAATCAGGGGCGGCTAACCACTCTTCCAGGCCAGATAAAATTTCACTCGTGTTCCGAAAAAGGGAAGCGTAATAATATTAAGAGTATTGTTGCTCTATGAATCAGCTAGGGTGGAAGTGAGTACGTATGTGCAAAAAGTTGTAATCAGCGAAAGGTTAAGATTCAAGATCTTTGTGACTGAAGGTAGAATGAGTGCCTGTGCAAGTTGCGAATAACCAATGATCCACCGTGAGAGACATGCAAAATCATTACAGCACATGAACGAAAAGTACGGAGAAACGCTCTATAGGTGGTCGGAAAAGACCTACCGTAGACTCTCCATCTCAATATCCTGATTGTCTCTGAATGGATCCATCGAGCGTCGCGTGGAATTCATGAGATCTTCCTCCTCCCCGCTTTTACTATCCTCGTTGTCCTTTCCCTTTCTTCCAGTGACTCTGGAGTGATGCTGTGACTCTTCTTGTTGATATGAAGGGTGTTGATGATGATCAACGTCCTCATCCTCGCCTTCGGCCTCATCTTCACTAACTTCACCGACTGCCCAAAGGACTTCATCTTCACCGTCCCGCTCATCTCCTTCGTCGCCTTCCTCGGCAGCAAGTTTTGTCTTGCTGCTATGGGCCTTCGTTCGACGCTTAGGTAATGCAGATGATTTGATCTTCCCGGTGGCAGGTTCAGGTTTCTTGTGTGTAAGTAGAACCACACCAGAAATCAGGACAAGAATGGAAACAAAAATGAGGAACAGGGTCCAAGACTGATATGCGTCGACTTCATTGTTGAATATCTGCAACACGTTGAGTTACACGAGAATGGCACTCGACTACTTGCATGAAAACTCACCAGTGAATTCAGGAAGCTGGATTTGAACATATGAACAACCATTGATATCAAATATGTTCCGCACATCCAGCAGGACGGGCACAACCAGTGTTGAATCGTACACCTTTAGCCCTTTGTTCAAGCAAATGATCTGTAGTACAGCCGTTATGGCCAGTAGAATGATGGTGAAAATCGGGGCAGCATGGCCAAATTGATTGCCGGGGTTTTGATGCGAGAGTGATCCCGAGAGCAGTTTCACACTGTATAACATGTTAAGCAGATCAAAAGAGTAAAGGGAGTGACGCACATCGCCTTCGCAAATACAAGAGTTCCTCCGGCAAGTCCTCCGCCACAACATGCCCATCCAATACCCAAAGTCCATGCAACTTGTTTATCATCCTTCGGAGCACTCCATACCTCAAGCAATTCCATGACCCTCCCGTTGAGACTATCCCACGTATCTCGCAGCCATGCAATAACCTGACCCGCCTTCCCGAGCCTTTTGAGCAACGTTCCATTCTGCGAATGCTTTTGTCGAGAAGAATTGATTCCGGAGAATGGTAGAGCTTGGACGTCGCCGCGGGCGGTGAGAATAACATCGAGACAGCTTGTGAAAATAAGGAGGAGCCCTAAGGCGAAAGACATTACGAAGAAATAACCAAGCCAGCCGGCCCGTCGCCACAAGTAGGTGAGGTGCACGACGTCGGTTTCTGCAGCTAAACCGTTGTTAATGGATCCAAAAGCAACGATACCAATTACACCGAGAATGACGACTATGGTTCCCTGAAGACTGGTGAGGAAAGAAAGTGGTACGAGGGGCAGCTAGTGGACACACATAGATATCGTTGCTGGTGACCGGGGTGCCGACCAAGAAACGGGCGAACAGGAAATTGAAAATAAGAGAACTAGAGCCTAGAGGCGCGACATATTCTATAAGAGCTGGTGAGTATACCAGAGCTGTGAGGGGTGAATTCATTTATGCACCTGCTCGCATATACTCCAGCGCGAGGGTGCTTCCAATCAACTGCGAGAGTCTGAATTACAGAGTGAGCCAAAGGTTGGAGACGATTTTCGAAAATTTGCGCACATGTACAGTAGCATTCCGAGCAGCCAGAGTGGTCGCAGCCAGTCTTTGCGTCGCGCAGCTTTTGGTATTGCGTTTGTTCGTACCTATGTTAGAGAGAGGTTAAGTTCTTGAATCCAAGCGCCACGGAATAAGAACGCACATGGTCAAGTTTTGTAAGGTTAAGCCCTGCAGCATTCAATATTGACGCCAACAGGATGATAGCAAGCCCTATGATGAATGCGACGATAGGATTGGCGGTTCGTGCCGTGACTGGGATTTCATCGGGAAGTGGGTCTATAGTCGTGGTAGAATTTGCCATACAAAGAGAATTAAGGGAGGGGGGAGGGTAAAAAAAGTAACGGAAGGAAAGGTCTAGTGAAGGGAAATAGTGTAACGGGGAGCAGAGGTGTTGACTGTCGTAAACTATGAATTGACCACAGTATTGATGGCGTCGCGTCTCCAGCCTCCGATTATGTGATTTGAGCAAGGGTGCCTCAACGGAAGTTGCCGCCACCCAGCGTGCAACGTCCAGCCGAGCAGCAGCGGCACGGAGCCTACAACGGTTCTTCATCTTCAACCACCTCATCGACGAGCAACTCAACGGAGCACCGCTGATTACCCTCGCTGGCTACTTTCTTGTCTTCCCCACCCACCCTCCCTTTGCTTTTATTTCCTTCAAAATTTATTGGTATTATTGTCCAAATACAACTGCTACCTTGTCTTCCCCACCCACCCTCCCTTTTCTTTTATTTCCTTCAAAATTTATTGGTATTATTGTCCAAATACAACTGCTCGTCATATCCGTAATCAGCACCTTAACTGTCACTCACTCGCTTCATGTTCAATAGACATGTTTCTATTCCTTAATCTCAGCTAGGGCAGAGGAGACACATCATCAAACCCTCGAAGCAAGTTGCCCGCCCACCCGGCGGCTCCTTGCTTCGCGGTCCGGTGCGCCAACGCGCCCCTCCAGCCCAACCTCTAGAAGTGTCCTCCCATACCCTAGTATAGCGCTGACGAGGCTGGACCCTCCTGACACCACCGTCTGCTGCCCCACCCTGGCGCTCACGATTTAATAATATACAATAATATACAAGATGCTAGTCGTCACTTGCACATACTCTCAAGTTTCAATCCACCTAGGATTGGATGGATTCCGAAAAGCAAATGCGAATTCTCTATGCACGACTAGTACTGAGGGTTGTAATATACGCCAGGCATTGCCTCTCCTTGACTTCTCCGCATCAGTTTCGCCATGGAGGCGTTCACTCAATACTCAATTCCGAAACAGGAGCGATAATCATCACCAGCTCGTCCTCCAACTGACTACTGAAGCAATGCAACCTCCATCGGCCCTAGCGCTCTCGTACATTTGTCTAGTCCAGGCTGATATTAATACGATGCTCGTCGCCTCTCAGCCGGTGCTCACTATGTCGCGTCTCGATAGCATCCACAACTCGGAGTGTAGTTCATTGTTACAGTGGCACGTCGACACGAACAAGATGCATGATATACTCTCTTTTACTTGGGACTACAGTGAGGATTGAAGGCCGTTCTGGTCGCTGTTATTATGTGCCACCAGTGTCCTGAACCACATTTTATGGTATAATAAACAAGCTTCTCTCTACCAAGTTTCGCGTCGTAATTTTCGAGGGTCCGGCTTGTCTTTGTTCACTCTGGCCGTTGCGAACGTTATATCGGCAACACGATAAGTGGACCAAGTCAGCCGCATCTCCGTGATCTGTTGAATGACCTAGCTCATCTCTTCGGCGGACTTCGAGAGACAGACCATTGAAGCGGAGCGATCTGGACGTGCTGGATTGAGTTCAACGGCCTTGCAACTATTTCCGACAACTCAAACATGGACACGAAGAAATAAAACGAGTATTCGTTGGCCAGCACGACAACGAGGTTCCTGCTAAGCATGTAGACTGTGAATCGCATGTTACTCGGTCTTTTTGATTGCTGGGTCTAATGATGCTCACTCAAAGGCGCGACTCATCTCCGTGATTTTCTGGGTTAAGTACACTCAAGGTCATCTACGGATAAAGTTTCTCCGAGGATGTTGGAGCCAGGATCGAAATGTTCGAAGGGGACATTTCAGCTTCGTGTCCACTGTTTATGAATGATTTGTGTTGACCGGACCTGTCGCGAGCTTGTACAGCGATACGGTTGAGCCCAGAATTATTGGAAACTACATAGTACACGACAGCAGGAGACAAAAAACCTCATGAATCTAGACGCTCAATATGTATTCAAACTATTCTTCGGCTTTCATACAATAGCACATAACCCATGTCAATCGCAAGGATCTAAGGCAGCATGGAAGTATATTGTTGCAAGTAGATCAATAGGGAGTCATGTTAGTGAGGATGTTCATGAGCATATCTATGGTGAAACTCAAATGTGGGAATGCTATTTTCCACAGCCTGGACAACAATGTATGACTTCATGAACAAAAACATCACAATCTGCACAGAAGTCGTATTGGCAATCGGGGCACCGATAGCGGCCCATCGGGCTGATGCCTTCTCCAGCGGTGGTTAATACGGTGATTGGTAAAGGTTTTGCACAACCATAGCAGGTTTCCGAGGGATGGGGTACATGTTCCAAGTTCGCACTGTGGGAAGTGGATAAGTGTCAATCTCAAAGAAGTTGCTAGTACATACACAGCATCGTAAGGCTTGACAGGAAATAGGTGGTGATAGCTTCTTGCTAGATGCGGCGAGCTCACAATCATGAGTCCGCAGACATCACAATCTGTTGGAACGTCACAGACTTTAGCCAGACAGCGTGGGCACAAGAAACCTTGGCTTTTGAGTTCTGCGTGACAAACACATAGAGTCGGTGCAGATGCATCTGGAAGTCTTGTTGGAAAGCCCATCATCATTAGGTCAGCAGAAGGATTGCTTGCAGCTGCGCCCGTTACCCGGCTTAGGGCCTTTTGAGCAGGGGGTGGGACGAGTTCAAAGAGGAGGTCTTTGAAGTGGCCTTCATTCATTGCCACACCGAATTGGCCTACCCTTGGGGAGATAACATTGAGCTTAGGCAACTTCAAAGCATTGGGGGCTCATACCGCCCGTTTTGTCAGATAGTTCGCGGCAGATCTTCATTTCTGCTGCAAGTGCGACTACTGAGATACGAATTTTGTTCTTGACGCAGGTTTCGAGAGTTTCATGGATGTTACCAGGATCGCAGGTGGTCAACGAACCAAAGACTACGATAATTTCGCGGGAAGAGTGTGTCGGTAAATGGCTAAGAATGTTTCAGACTATGCAATCTGTCGAGCAAGTCAAATACTAACCTCATACTCGCCCTAGCCATCTCAATCGCATTCTGTAAGCTTGGTTCTCCTGTGGGCTCCAGCTTATGTCGCTCTTTGATGTATCCCAACACCTCCTGCGGATTGCCTTGATACAAATCAGCTAGCCCTCACATTACGGCTCGAGAGCTGTGCCTCACCTGAAAGGTCGCCGACCCTTTCACCTAATCCAGCCCGCATTCCGACTATTCCAATCTGTCCCAGTGGGTTCTGGTCGAACCATTCCAAGATGAACTCGCGAGCATATTGGAGGGTGAGGTCAAAACGTGTCGGCCGCATATCACGGTCCATCATGGCAGCCGAAAGATCCAATAGTAGAATAACATGCCGGATGATGGTTCGACGGATAGCAGCAGCGGGGGCAAGAAGTCTTTCTCCAATTGTCAGTGATGTATATACCCAAGAACGAGATAGAGTTACCGTTTCCGTCTGCCTCTCGCCATTAGCTCCTCGACGGACGTTTGAAGACTGCCCGCTTCGTCCTCTTGCACGGTCTCCCACGAGCGCGTATAAGAAGCTTCCCAAGTGTACGCTTGCTGCACAGATTTGAGCTACAGTTAAAAACGCTCATTAGTGAGCCTCACAGTATCCTGTGCTTTCCCTTTCCCTTTGTCTGCTTTCTTCTTATCTGATCGGCCTTTGCCCTTCCCTTTCCTTCTGTCCCGAGCGTCATCGTAGTCATCGTCCGGAAGCGAAATGTCCGAGTCGGAATCAGCGGCACCAATGACCAAGTTTCCTTCTCTTCTAGGAGGCATTACTTGTCTTATTCACCGCAGAAAATTTGAAACCAAGGCTTTTTGGCCGCGAGGAGGATGTTTGCGAGGAGCGTTAGTGGAGGACCAGATTGGGTCCGAGTCCGATCAAATACGCGCACACAAGTTCTTTACCGGCCCGGATGCGGGACGCGACGCCGCTTACTCTTCTAGGCCTGGCAAGGGCAACGTTGTGGCGGCGCTGCTTTAATCTATTACTTCATGAGGGTGCACAATAATGCACTCTGCCCTCCATCTCTGACCTCCATGTTCGCCAGACACCTTCTCTGGGGCTTCGTGCTCCTGGGTTTTCTATACTCGATAACCTTCCACCCTAAACTCTCGCAAACTTTCAGTTTCCAGAAGGATTACTCTCAAGCGCCTCCACACATTCAACCTGTCATAGCGAAATGTTTATCATTGCGACAGGAGCCCTGTCCTCCACCAGATTTCTGGGGACGTTCTTGCTCTGATCGGTATGAGCCTGGCACAAGACCGGTGTTCATTAAAGGAGGAAGGATATGGACAGGCAGGAACAACGGAACGCAGGTGATACATGGAGATATTCTCATGGACAAGGGAATTATCAAGAGCATTGGGCGGCTAGGCTGGATGGACTTGGACGCTTATGGAGGCGACCTGCAAGTCGTGGATGCTAAAGGGGCGTGGGTCACACCTGGCTTGGTCGATGTCCACTCCCATATTGGAGACTTTTCTCTGCCAGAACTTGAAGGAGCACTGGACGACAATTCCATGCAAGGGATCGTTCAGCCTTGGCTAAGAAGTCTGGATGGACTCAATACCCGTGATGAGACCTACCCTCTTTCGCTAGCAGGCGGTGTAACAACGTCGCTCGTTCTGCCAGGCTCTGCCGATGCTATCGGTAAGGTTTGGCTTCCTCCCAATCGCAGTATGCTGAATGTCGGCTGTAGGAGGTCAAGCATTTGTGATCAAGTTGAGAGAAACATCAGAGAAGTCACCTTCATCTATGCTTGTGGAACCTCCATACCAAATTAACATTACCTATCCTGACCCTAATTTACCCTTCCGCTGGCGACACATGAAGTAAGTTCTATTCAGTAGTACTTATCGTCACATGTACTCATTTTGATAGGCATGCTTGTGGTATGCATTTCTGGAGGTCACTGGACTCGAACTGACTTACATTCAACTTGTTGCAGGCGAAAACCCCAGTATGTAAATATCAGTTTGCTCACCGTGGAAATGTGACCTGAGTGCTCTGCTAGGCTCAAGCTTCCAGGGAACACGTATGGACACTATCTGGGCTTTCCGAGAGGCGTGAGTATAAACTTGGGCACATCAGAGCAAAAATGTTAATTTTTATTAGGTATGCGAAAGCACAAAAGATCAAAGAGGAGCAGGACAGATTTTGCTCTAATTTGCTCAGTGGAGATTGGAGTCTCAACCCGTCGCACTTCCCTGAGGAGCTGAAGTGGGAAGCTCTCGTAGATGTCCTAAGAGGGCGTGTCAAGGTGACTGGTAGATCCGGACATGTTCTCCCCTGGCTCACATAACGCATAGGTTAACGCGCATTGTTATGAAGCAGTGGATTTGGATGATTTCGTTCGAGTGAGCAAAAATACAACGTATTGTGTGTGACAGGTTTTGACATTTTGAAGCTTACCAACGAATTCAAATTCCCTGTTGCCGCGTTTCATCATGCGAGCGAAGCTTACCTTGTTCCAGACGTTCTTAAACGTGCATATGGTAGGGCAAAGCGGAGCTGAAGTTTTGAAGACGTTTTTTCATTTTTTGCTAGGCAAGACACCCGCTATCGCATTGTTTGCGACATTCGCTCGGTACAAGCGAGAAGCCTATCGTTCCTCAGAATTTGCACCTAGAATACTAGCACGTAATGGAATTACAGTCCTCATGAAGGTCAGTGCATTTCAGAGTGGGCGGATCTTTTGTACTGATAGAATTCCTGAGAGTGACCATCCTGCTGCACTCGACTCACGGCACCTTATCTATGAGGCTCAGCAAGCATACTTCTATGGACTTCCCTACAACCTAGCGATTGCGTCAGTAGCGAGCAGCGCAGCAGAAACCTTGGGTTTAGGTCACCGGTTAGGTTTTATTCGAGAAGGTTGGTATGTCACCTGCTCAGAATCCACCTTGGGCTAATTGCAAGCACTTGGATCAGGCTGGGATGCAGGTGAGGGCGTCATCATATTCTGTTTCTGCTCCAAGGCTCAATTTGAACTTTTCAGACGTCGTCATCTGGGACAGTCATCCACTCGCTCTGGGCGCCACACCAACCCAGGTGTTCGTTGACGGCATTGCACAACTTTCAGGGTCAATCAAGGTCGAGAAGCCAGACAATTATCAGAAGATACCAAGGGTTCCCAACTTTGATAAAGAGACTGAGGAAGCGGTCAAATATGAGGGTCTCCCCCCACTTGAGCCTATGAAAAAGCTCCTGGGCTCTATTGTCTTCACCAACGTCAAAAGCGTCTATCGTCCCAAAGAGTTTAAGGTACAACAGCATTTCGTGTCACAGAGCGATTCACAACTAGGGGTTGTCGTCGTTCAAAATGGGACCATTACTTGTACCGGAGAGCAGGATACTTGCTTCACAAATTCTCTTTTGGCAGATCCTGATGTTACCCTGATTGACCTAGAGGGAGGGTCTATATCACCGGGCTTTGTATCCTGTGGATCGACGTTGGGCCTTGAGGGGATTGCCTTTGAACCGTCGACCACGGACGGGTATGTTCCCGATTCGTTCCTGAAACCAATACCGAAGATTTTAGGAGGCGATTTCTTGCTTCTGCAGGCAGAAGATGGGCTACAATTTGGTACCCGAGGAGCTCTGTACGTCTCATTCATTTGTAGCGTAGCTTGAAAACTCACTTCTGTGTCAATCATCAGGCTTGCTTATCGCTACGGAGTAAGATTTTCGCTCTTTTGGTTTAGTAAATGTGCTTATCTGTATAGGTTACATCTGCTGTGACCGCACCGGCGCATCGGGGGTTTACCGGAGGCTTAGGCGTCGCCTTTTCCTTAGGTGCATTGAATAAGATGGAGAAAAACGCGGTAATCCAGGTAGTTACTGGCCTTCATGTGTCAATTGGCCATTTCACAAAACCCAGCGTGAGCTCGCAAATTGCAGCTCTCAGGCGACTTTTGCTCGGTCCGGCAGCCGGTGCTATGGGGGCATACTTCCACAGAGTGAAGCAGGTCCGTCACATTCCAATAAGATCCGATAACAAAAAACTCATCGTTGCGGATAGGGGTCTATCCCTCTAATCATTGAAGTTCATAATACAGACATCATTGCGACATTATTAATCCTGAAATCGGAATTTGAAGTCAAGACGAGAAGGAACCTCAGGATGACTATCACCGGCGCAACAGAGGCGCATTTCCTCGCAAAGGAACTGGCAGAGGCCGGAGTCGGTGTTATCTTGACTCCAGCGAGACCGCTTCCAAAGACATGGGAGCAAAAGAGAATGTATGTGGTTCAAGTTCGGGTCTGTACGGTTCACCAGGTTTGACTTTGTTCTCAGAGTCCCCGGTCCCCCGATTACAAAGGACACGGCACTGTCCATCTTACTTAAGCATGGAGTCATAGTCGGTATTGGTTCTGAGCATGTTTGGTCAACACGTAACTTACCTTTTGAGCTTGCCTGGGTACGCTTTCATCGCCTTATTCCCTGAGAGCTCTGGTTAAAACTCTCTTCTAGGCTGCTATTGAAGCAGGCGGAGAAATCACAAAGGAAGAAGCGTTTGGTATGGGAAGTGTTAATATAGAAAAGTTGCTCGGAGTGGATCGTAGTCCTTCAAGGATGGATTTGGTGGCAACTAGAGGGGGTGACTTGTTGGACTTTGGCTCTGAGGTTATTGCTGTTATTTCGCCCGAGTCAGAGTCGGTAAACCTACTCAAAGGGATCTGATCTCACTGTTTATGATCTTTTCTTCTCGCTACTTTTGCTTGGATTATCATATTCGCTGTATCGTACTGATCGGACCCTGGTTATCTAACTACTTTTCAACTGCTTGTGTTAGGGTCGGCGAAGCTGGTCTGGACTCCGAGGATGATAATCGGGCTGTTGGTATACCTTTGTTCATGCTTGCGCGCTTCATTGGATCAAGTCGGTTCTGTGGGGTAGTGGGTGCACGGCGTTTGAAAGCAGTGAACATGACAATTTCGCGAGTACGAAAAGATTCAACGCGGAGGTCCTTACCAGGAGCAGAAAAAGACTTGGATTTACCGAGCAAAATTTAGATAAGGATTGATGTTAGGAAGTCCATCACGTGATCTCTTAATGACTGGCGTTTTGAAGCGACTCTCTTTACTATTAGACGCGTCGGACCCCCTCTTTTTCCTCTCACTTCTGCGCGTTGAGATATGCCAAAGACGTCGAAAAATGCACAGAATGCGTCTGATGCAAAGACTAAGCACATCACCGACTTTTTCCCTCGAAAGCCATCCTCGTACCAGGCGTCTAGTTCAAGCGCGACTCGATCCAAGAACGCGAAACAGGCAGCCACGAAGGAAAGCACAACACCACATACCAGTCTTCCACAATCAAGAACACGATCACGATCGGAAAATGAAACTTCCATAAATTGTGGCGTGTCCTCTGCCTCCCAGCCCGCCAGAGCACTTTCCCCTTCCCCTAGTAAACCCATGCCTATCGCCTCCCCCATGCAGCCTTCCACAAAACGCCTACGCTCCCAAAGCATCGCTGCTTCCCAGTCGACCAAACAGATGAAGCGAATAAAAAATATTCTACGCGAGTCAACCTGCGAAGAGGAAAAAATGGACCTCGACGAGAATTCTGTTGTCTATGTGCCCCTGCCCCCCTTGCCGAATGTTACACCGTCTTTACAAGTGCCTCTTTCAGACTCAAAAATGGCGCTTTCTCCGGATATTCAATCTTCAACTTCGCTGGTTCCGAGTAGCGTGTCTGATGAAAAGGAGTTGGGCTCGAGTATGCCACAGCGGAAAGATGCTGTGGCTGTGAGAGAGGCGGTCGATCATTGGAGACAGGAGGCATTACCCCTCTCTCCGCTGACGAGCGTGAATAGCCCGGTTGAGATCAGGATGGGGCCAGAATTGAATTCACAATCGCCCACTGAGGTTGATTGGGATATGAACACCGGTACAAGCTCCAGCGTCACCCCCCCGCGGCCAGCAACCGCCAATGCATATATCCCTACACCACCCTCTACAGATGGTCCTGAAGATCTACGGCCCACGTCTCCCGTAAAAGCTTTGGATGGCAATACGAAGGCGGAGCAAATAATCCGTGAAATTAAGGCTCGTGCTCAGGCGAATTCTTTCGTAGAAGAGCCTTCCTCGCCCATTTCAGAAGTCTCAAGCCTCGATAGCAGTGACGATGAAGACGACAAAGCTGCACTTGCTATGTTGGGTTTGACTAACCTACTGCAAATTATCAAGTACGCTGAGCAAAGCCGCTGTGAAACGATTACTGACTATAGGATGAACTAGTCCTGTGAAGGAAAAGAGTCCTGTGAAGTCGAGGTATAATTTCCGAAAGGCTGCCGCAAAAACGGAAATAAGTTCGCTACCCTCGTTTTCTTTACGGCGTGAAACTTCGTCTTCAACCCTAGCGAGGCGGAAACCAAGTACAAATCCGTTTGATGCTCTTCTCAAAGAGAAACATGCGATTGACAAGAAAACTTCAATGACGTCGGCAGATCGAGAAAAACGACTTCGGGAGCTGGCGAACATGGATCTGAACGGCGATTCGGATGATGGTGAAGATGATCTCCCTGTTATTGCAGGCCCAACTTCCGGGCTAGACGATGGAAACCCTTTCGTTAATGATGAACAGAAGCAGCAAGTCATGGACATCTTTAAAGGTGACAAGGTAATTGACGATGAGGAAGAACAACTTCGTCGCCTTGGGATGGTTGGTGTGGCCTTGTGGGTCAACACGGATTTGGAAGCCATGGACGATATAACTGGTGCACTCCCGAACTTGGAGTATCATGGTTCGGATTCTACATTGCGAACTTTCGCTGAGACCATCTCCTACGGAGATCGTGGACTTGTTCGCCTTTTCATGCAGAGTGGCGTTTTGGAACTAGCCAATTACGCTGAGGGACAAAGCGTGATTGACTATATCATCAGCTTGGGCAAGTATTTCTGAGATTTTGGAGGTTGTACACACACTCACCGGAGGTCATGTAGCTCTTCCCTATCGCGAAGACGACCTCGATCTTTCAGCGTTGCGCCTCCTACCCCACATTTTGCGCAGTGATACTATCAAGACACCTGTTCTCCTTTTCGAGCGTGTTCTGGCCACTCTTTGTTCCCTTGGCGCGGCACCTTCCGTTTTGGAGAAGTTGGGTTGGACAATAAAACCCGAGTTACAAAGGAGCGTCAGCAATGCCTTACGATCTCAGGTGGTTGAACGGCTAGTTCTCTGTATCACGGATGTGGCCAGGTCGGTGTCCTATTCGCTCCGTGCCTGTAACTTTACTGATGTCAGACTTAGGTCAGATCATCTCCATCGAAGAGAGATTCCTGACATTATCGCTGCTCTTCTTCTTGTTGGTACTGAAGCATCAACACCTCCTGAATTGCTCGTGCAGATTTCAAGTGGGATTCATGCTATTTGCCAGTGCTTAGGACCAGAGAAAAACGTTGAACACGATGAGGTGCGTGTCCTAACCGGGAAATCATATCACAGTATGACCTGACAGTCATGAAGGAGTGTGCTATTTTGAACATGGTGTTGCGGCTGGTTCAACCCTACAGTGTTCAAAACAAACTGCATACGCTCAGTCTCATCTCCAATTCTGCGGGTCGCGTGACTCGTATCGCGCGCTCCGTAGCACATGCTATGCTAACCAACAGATCTGCACTTCTTTCTGTACGTTGATGTCATCTTGAGTTGTCTCCGTACTTAAAGCTCTTGCAGTCACAGTATTCCATCCTTCCACCCTTGACAGAGTTGCAAGCCGTACTCAATCCAATCAAGTCCCATGACCTCGCCCCTGCTGGTAAATTCGAAGTACACGATGCAACAGATTATGTAGAGATGGCCTGTTGGGCATGTATCTTGGGTATCGCCGTGACCGATATGGCGAGCTATTTGGAGAGCGGACAAGGGAAAATACAAACCGAGTCGCTTTTGCAAAGCCCGTCGAAGGAAAAGGAGCAGTCGATTTTCCTGGTTTTAGAAGATCAACTGCTCAAAATTCACAATCGGATCCGTTGAGTCGAAATTCACCATTTCTCTCAAGTGCTTTTCTCATAATCTCGTTTTGCAGAGGACACCCGTGCGGCACACCTGGATCGATCACAGACTAAGGCGGTTCTCATGCACACAGCTTTCCGTATTCATTGGCAATACCAGGTCATTGCTCAATACTACAAAAAACACCCACCAAACTTGCGGAATTATTTCAATCACGGCAAATAGTGACTGCTATGTCTTTCATTTCTTCTTTGCACTTCATTACTTTGTTTCTGTGGTATAGTATACCGGGTTAAACTCGATGGTACTCTACTGTTTCATAATCACATTTGACATAATGCACTTAATCAGTTTTGTCTTTCGCAACACATTGTCTTTGTTTCGCTTGTAACAATACAGATTAAGATTATTTCGTATATATCATTACAAGTACCAATACACTGCATCTGGACCCTTGCGCGTGTATCGGCATCGAAAAATGGATACGTGGAGAGTAGTCTAAGGATCAAGGTCAATGTCAAAAGGCTGTGGAGCAGCGGGCTTCACCCTGGCCGGTGACACAGGGCCTAAGGCCTCCAGGATCTCATCATCGTTCAAGTCAAGTTCGATGTCCCAAGTCGGGCTCGGTTCACGGGTAGGTCGCTGGGAGGGATCGGAGGATGATGCCTGGGCCTGGGCCTTCCCGCTTCGGTCAAGGGTAGGCTGGTGTGCTTGCGATATTGTCTCTGGTGTTGCGGCCAATGTTCCAGACTGTGATGGTTCAGGCCGTGGAAGATCCGTGAGTTTTGTCGTAGCATCATTACGGAATGGTTTTTTGAAAGCGTTCTCAATGTTTCTGACCTTGACTTGTCCAAAGCCGGGAAGGTTGCGGAATTGATCAGAAGTGGCTTTTGTCATGTTGGCAAAGCTCTAGAATGGATGGTCAGCAGGTAGGACCGCCGGCGTGGTTCTGGTACACATACACCAAATGTTGAACGTAATGTTTCCACGTCGGTCTTGTTAACTTTGGGTATGCTGGTTAGCGCGCTGCGAAGAGCTGCGTTGTAGTCATTGCCAACACGTTCCTTGATCATATCGGGCGGCTTGGATTCATATTGCTTGTACATGGTGAGATAATGACCAGCCTCGTCGCTGCTATACTGGAAAGTAAGAAATGCGGCCGTCATGGACTTCAAGCTGCAACGCACGAAAATGCGATGATGATTGTGATATTGTTGATCAGGCATGACTGTTAGGGTATATGCGAGTCAAACGGGAGTCGGTTCTGGCGTAATCGTTGAAGTCGAACCTTGGTCAATTCTCGTATAGGTTCTCGATGCTGATCCTGGGCTGGGTTCAGTGACGTTTCTTCGTTCTGAGATACGCCAACATACGATGTCACAGAGAATTAAGAGAAATCGACGATCGTATGAGTGACCGAGTTTCTCGATGCGCGTGATGATGTATTCTGGGTGTAAACGGTGGTAACGTAGACTGATCATCCTTTCTTAGACCATGGCATATTGCTTGGAAATGAGCTCACCTTAGAAACAGGACGCCGGTCGTCCTCCCCACTTGGTAATCGGCTGCGATTTCTCCATATTCCTTTCCAACATTTCTGATACAGTCGAGGACCGGGTTCCCTCTCTGGTGTCCCTAAGCTCCTCTTGTTGCTTTTTGGAGGTTAGAGACATACCTGGCAAGTATTTACGATGATATTGTTGCCTGAGTTTGGGACGACGACGGGAGGGGTGGGCATTGGGGATATAAATAGCGTGTTTGGCAGGGCTAATGATTCTCGAGGGATAAAGCGGCAGGAATGATATGATGGCGCTCGTCGAACCTTCATACATAAAGCTCGTCCTTCGACTTTGCTATTTCCGATTCACCCCTCCCATCGTGTGAAGACGGGCGCAATGGAGAAGATACCCCAGCCCATTACCTCCACGCATCGCAAGGTACATCGACCCATGTCGAGGAACTTGCGTAGGCTGCATATGCTCCTGGCCACGCTCCTCGGTTCGGGCTTAGTGTCGCTTCTTGTCCTTTCTGTTGCGAAGGTTTACAATGTCGCGGACCATATTTCACATTTTCAGTCGATGCCCATCAATGCGCAGGAAATACTGGCTCAGTGCCGCCAGCTGAAGATGCCTGCCGGCCCTCCAAGCAATTTCCACGAGCGCACTGTGTCTGACCGCTTTGAGCCCGGGACGCCCCCCACCCTCATCAAGAACGCGACTATCTGGACTGGACGCGTCTCTGGCTTTGAGGTGGTCAGGGGTGACATCCTTGTAGACCAGGGCCTCATTCAGGCGATTGGGGACATTGAACCGAGTTACCTGAGTAACTTTGCGGAGCTACTCACAGTGGATGCAAATGGTGCATGGGTTACACCGGGGTGTGTTTACTCTAGAATGTTTCTCCTTCTCTAGGCTCAATGCAGCTCTCTGCAGTATTGTAGACATGCATTCACATCTCGGAGTTGGAAGTTCTCCAGACCTCAAGGGCTCTGATGATACAAACTCCTTGAAGGGACTTGCTCTTCCTTGGCTTCGTAGTGTGGATGGATTGAACACTCACGACGAGTCTTACCAACTTTCTATCTCCGGTGGTCTCACCACTGCCAACATCCTTCCTGGATCTGCTGATGCCATCGGTAGGCTATCCTTTATTCATATTTCATGTGTATTTCCGCTGAGAGGCAACTTCAGGCGGTCAGGCGTTCCCAATCAAGTTGAGGTCCACTCATGAGCGCTCTACAAGCTCGATGCTTCTTGAACCTCCCTTCACAATCAACGGAACGTGTGTTGATCCTACTCTACCTCCTCGATGGCGCCAAATGAAGTGAGTGCTTTCTGCCCATGCCCTAACTCATTCTCAGAGTACTGACTGTAATTAGGCATGCTTGTGGTACGTTCAACATACATCATCTCTATCCAAAGATTTGACACTGGAGTTTCGTTCAGGTGAAAATCCAAGTGAGCCTGTCCCCTTTGCCGTAGAGACCGTATACCTATTTGTTCTATTCAGGTGATACTTATCAAGTAACTCGTATGGATACCAACTGGGCCTTCAGAGAAGCGTCAGTACGAACTCCAACCCGGTGTGGCCTCTTATGTTGATTTTGGTCTATGCAGATACAACAATGCCCGTAAAGTCAAGGAGGAACAAGATGCATACTGTGAGAAGGCTTTTGCTGGAGAGTGGAAAGACCTTGGTCTTTTCCCCGAAAACCTCCAATGGGAGGCACTTGTTGATGTGCTACGAGGTCGCGTCAAGGTGAGACCCTGAATAATGCGTTGAATCCAAGATCCTCAAACACTTGAATAGGTTCATAACCATTGCTATGAAGCTGTTGATCTTGATGCAATGGTCAGGGTATGTGGCTTTACACCTCATGGTCAACAACAGCTTGCTTACAAGCAGCTAGCTCACCAACGAGTTCAAATTCTCTATTGCTGCTTTCCATCATGCCCACGAGACTTATCTAGTGCCTGAACTTCTGAAGAAAGCTTACGGTTTGTCTTTGACCCTTTGTTAATGTCGTATATTTTTCGAGTTTGAATTCCATAGGCCACACTCCGGGTATCGCTCTTTTCGCTACGAATGCTCGCTACAAGCGTGAAGCCTACAGGGGCTCCGAATTTGCTCCTCGTATTCTAGCTGACAATGGATTCCAAGTTGTCATGAAGGTGCGCTTCCAGCTCAAGATCACGGCAAATCTTACGAGCATATCTCATATAGAGCGACCACAATGTGATGAATTCAAGACATCTAATCTTTGAAGCTCAGCAAGCTCATTTCTATGGGTTATCTTCTCATCTCGCTCTTGCTTCTGTCACCACTACCCCCGCCACAATTATGGGAATGGACCACAGAATCGGATTTGTCAGGACAGGCTACGACGCTGGTGAGTTTCACCTACAATCATCAGCTTGACTCCAACTTGTTTATTTCCACGTTCAGATCTTGTCATCTGGGATAGCCATCCGCTTGCACTTGGTGCTGCACCACAACAAGTCTTCATTGATGGTATCGCCCAACTGAAGAACCCGTACGTTACGCCTAAGCCTGCTCATGCCCAGAAAGCACCTGAGACGCCTAACTTCGATGCTGAGGCTCGCCGTGCGGTAGAATTCGACGGACTGCCTCCTCTTGCGCCCCAGTCCTTAGGGTCCCAGCCCATCTTGTTCACCAATGTAGGGCAGGTTCATATGCGTGGGAAAGATTGCGACGTCGCGCGCATTTTCTCGGACAACCACAAGGCTGGTGCCGTCTTGGTCAAACATGGCAAAGTCGTTTGTGTCGGGTCAAACAACAGCATCTGTGCCAATACGGCCCGATCGGAAAACCATAACCTCAGAATAACTGACTTGCATGGCGGAAGTATTGCGTATGTTTTTCTCAAGCGGTTCATATTATGCCTTGCATTCACATCCTTTCTAGGCCTGCGTTGACTAGTTTCGGTAGTCCTTTGGCCCTTGAAGATATTCAGCAG
>KQ962483.1:430340-443281 GCA_001563735.1 Leucoagaricus sp. SymC.cos
CTAAGGGCCCCAGAGAACCCAGCAACAACCAAAGAGTGGCCACACCATTGTTATCCCATAGGGAGATGCGCAAAAGAGAACACTCTAAGGTTCTCTTTGCAGAAGTCCAACAGCTCCTTCCAGCATTTAGGAAAGCGCCAAGGGTCACCGAAGTTAGAACATTCAGTCAACATGTACTCGTGGGTCTACCAATTGGTGGACCCACAAGGGCAAGAAAAATTATGAGAGAGATTAAAACAATGTCTAAACTCCCCAATAGACACATGATTGAGAACTGCCCTGCACACATGTGCACAAAACAGGGAATCATGCAGATGCTTAAGCCATGTACCCCCTGAAAGGTATGTGGGCATCATATGTTTGCCCCTCTCATCAGTGAGGTGCAAAAAATCTCTCCCTGAGGAGCTCAAACAAGCAAACTGCCTAGTCCACTCATTGCGACAAGCCTGAGCCTCAGCTGTATGAAGATAGTTAAGAGTGGTGAAGGGACAAGCCTCCACCAGCTCCTGGGTGGCAGGGTCCACAGCGTATCGATGAACCGTATGATGCAATGGCCACTCCAAAGAGGAGTGGACCTGTACAAATGCAAAGGTGTGAGAAGGATCCTCCTCAAGCCACCTAGCAAGACAGTGACAAACAAGCAGAGCCTGAGCCTGCCCACTGCCAATGGAAGGGTCCACTGCCCGCCACGCTGAAGTGGGGTGATTGGTGAACAGGACAATATGATGGGCGCCCTCCTGTGCACACACAGCAAAGACGCCCATCTGAATGGCATGAAGTTCCACATCAGGAGCAGTAACTCTGCCAGCGGCCTGGCAGGACTGCCTAACAGGCATGCTACTGGCCCAAACCCAGGCTGCAGAGACAGCCTGGTAAGCCTTGTCCCTGCCTACAGACACATCTGTGGCAACAACAATGCAGTCATCGAGTGCCAATGCCCAATTGAGCTCAGCGTTCAAAATATGCAGAACATTGACATCCTCCTCCCAAGGGGGGAAGTCAGTGATCCAAATGCGGTCCAAAAACTGGTCCAGAAGGCATTTTCCTGGACAAGCCTCTGATGCGTCAGTGTCAAAAGTCTCCAGAGTGACAGGAACACTCAGATATGAAAGGGTATCCATGACGGCAGACCGGACCTTCTCAACCGAACAGCCCAGCCTAGTAAAATGGTATCAATGTGGGTCAACACCTGGGAAATCATGCATCTCCAGAAATTGTCTGGAGGAGTGAGTAGGAGACAGGATGAGGACCTGGTATGCCACCTGAGCCCTCAACTTCCTAAGATGGAGATGGATGGGGATGAGGCTAGCAAGCGCCTCAACCCCACCAGAAGGGGAGGTGCAAAAAGCACCTGTAATCCAGATAGCAGCACAATGCTGCATCTTGTTAAGAGAGGTGAGATGGGCCTTATGAGGATGTAGCCCATGACACCACAAACAAAAACCATATGTAGCAATAGGCACCATGCATAACCTGTAAAGCAATCGCTTTTGCTTAGGGGTAAGTCTCCGAAGCGAATTACCAAGCATCTCCATGGCCCTGACTGTGGAGATAGCCTTAGTAGAGTAGTATCTGACATGCTCCTGAAAAGTGAGCTGCCAGTCAAAATAAAAGCCCAAGTACCTCCAAAAGGTCTTTGGGTGCAAGAGAGAATCACCCATATATGGGGCATAGCCCAAGTCAATAGGCAGATTGTCATCATTCTTATGATGAGAAAAATAGAAGAGTTCGGATTTGGTGTGCTCTAGCACAAGCCCAAATGTCACAAACAACTGGAAAATAACCCCATAGGCCTTCCTGAGGCACACAAGGTTGTCAGCAAGCTCATGAGCCTGCATGATAAGAGTCCCATTGTCAACATAAGAGAGGATGTCACACTCCAGATGCAATGCCCTCAGGTCAAAAAGCTTTATCACTGGAGCCAAATACAACACTGACAGAACAGGGGACAAAGCTGAGCCTTGACCCACACCCATATCAGCGGGATAATACTCAAAGGAAGAGGAGTTCCAGAGGTACCTGGTTTTTCTTCCCACTAGATAAGAGACAAAGAACCTCTGCATATTTGCGGGGAACCCTTGCCTGGAAAGAGAAGCATATCATGGTTCAAAGATGGGAAGAACTGAGTGATGTCAAAGGTAACAACACTTGTTTTGAATCCCCTGGCCCATCCAGCCTTAACCAGATGGGTGAGGAATAAACTGGCATCCTTGGTCAACCATTGTTGAATCCTGCCTAGCTGGTTAGAATGAAAGACGCCATACTTGACACCATCAAATTGAAGACGCGCAGAGAGCATCTTCTCAATAAGCTTCCCAATTATGTTGAGCAACACAATTGGCCTAAACAATTTGGGCATTGAATAGGATGGTTTTCCAGGTTTGGGAATAACCACAGATACCGATTCCTTAAAATGAGATGGCCAACACCCCACCTCAAGGCAGGTGTTAGCCAGTTTTAGGAAGTTCCCCAAGACAATGTCATTAGAGAATACTTCCTTCAGGTAGACCCACATAATGTGATCCAGACTAGGGGAAGACTGTGACAAACACACATGAAGTGCCTCCATTGCTTCCAGTCTCAAAAAAGGAACCCAGTCCTGCTTGTGTAGCAGGGCCAGCTTCTCTAGCACAGCGAGATCACAAGGCTGCCCAGAAGTGGCATTGTAAGTCTCATCAAGTACCTTCCACAGGACATCCATATCATGACACAACTCCCCCTTATGCGAGATAGCCTCACAGGGTGGGAGCTGGCGGGGTTTGACCCAGGCCATAAGGTCCCAGGGTCGCTTATTCTCAGTACTCCACAGGACATCCATATTATGACACAACTCCCCCTTATGTGAGATAGTCTCACAGGGTGGGAGCTGGCAGGGTTTGACCCAGGCCATAAGGTCCCAGGGTCGCTTATTCTCAGTGGCAATCTCTTCAATGCCCATCCTTGTAGTCATCAACTGACTTTCCAAGCAAGGTATTTTCATCTTTACTCATGACACCATTACTTCTGCTGATTTGGCCTGCCTGTTTGTTCTCCATATCTTCTTGAAGCATGGAGTTCCCATTTATGTTACCTCTGACCAAGGCTCTGAGTTTGTTTTGCACTTCTTCTGATTACTTAGTGAAGCATTGGATATGAAGTTGCATTTTACTTTGAGTTATTACCCAGAAGGCAATGGTCAGACCAAATGTACTAACCAGACTCTGAAACAATATCTCTGAGTCTATTGTAATTATCAACAGAACAACTAGGCTGAGCTCCTCCCACTCACAGAATTTGCATTCAACAATGTGTCCAATGCCACTATTAGTGTCCCCCTATTTTTTGCTAACAAAGGGTACCACCCCAACATTACAATGTATCCCGAACATAACCTTGCTTTTGCCTGTACCTGCCAATTTGTGGTTGACCTTGATAAACTACAAGCCACTCTCAAATCAGAAATTGCTGAAGCATAACAGTGTTACTAATAGACTGCTGACACACACCATCTGCCTGCTCCCAATTTCCAAGTCAGTCAAAAGGTTTTTATGAAAGCTAAGTATTTCTGTACCACCCATCCCTTTAAAAAGCTTTCAGAAAAATATCTTGGTCCATATGAAATTATTGTGTAGCCTGACTCCCATTCCTTTACTCTCTGACTTCCTGAGTCCATGCATGCTGTCCACCCTATATTCCATGTCTCTATGCTTGAACCATCCACACTCAATCTGTTCCCAACTCACTCTGTTCTGCCTCCAGCTCCAGTTGTTATTGATAGAGAGCCCAAGTTTGAAATTGCTCACATTGTCGACTCCAAAATCAATTGGTGCCAAGCATGCAAGCTCCTTTACAAGGTCATATGGTTGGGTTACAAAGACACTGAGGATGAGTCCTCCTGGCTTCCTGCCACTGAGCTTGAACACACTCCCAAGCTTGTTTCTGACTTTTTTACAGCTTATCCCCATAAACTGGGTCCTCTTTTATCCTTATAGTTATTCATCTCTTTATTCCACTTCACTTCTGACATTTCCATTTTCTCTCTTATATACAAAAGTCTCATTTCCTCTCTAGTTGTATACTCATGTTTCTGCCTCATTCTGAACATTTCTGTTTCCTCTCTTATTTACTATAAGTCTCTTTATCTCTCATATCTCTCAGTATCTCATAGTTTCTGTTTTCCATCTAATTCCACTAGCTTCCATCCTCTTCTGAAAATCCCCCACTCTATTCCAACTCTCTCCTCTATACCCTGATTTCTCTCTCTCTCTCTCTCTCTATATATATATATATATATATATATTTCCTTCCTATATACATAGTCTTCACTTCCTGTCTTCTTCTGCAGTCTTCCACTTCCCTTCCAACCTTTTCTGCCTTATTTCATTTTTTCTTCTATTCCCCTTCTTGAAATTTCACCAAGTTCCCCTTACCACTTATTTCCAATTTTTTCACTTTTTTCTTAATTCACACCCAAAAAAAAAAATCTCCCAAGAAAACACACTAAAATTTCATTTCTTCTTCACAGCAGTATAGTCATTGTCCAAAATCATACCAGTCTCAAGAAATGTGGAAAGAAGCAACACCTGATAATCTTAGTCCTCCACCATCTCATTGCCTCCCCTCTCGATCTCCTCCTCTTCATCATCCTCTGCTGTTTTCCTGCTTGAACTACCCAATGATCACCCCATTTTCCACAATATATACTCATCCACCAAATCCAGGGTCTTTTTGAAGTAGAAATACAACTAGTCAGCAATTGCAACTAGGTTATCAATAGTCCCAATCAGTGTCTTCATTGCACCTTCGTTGATGTCAATGAGTGGTTGGTTGAGCAGTTTCATCATAGGCTGATATCTTTTCTTATGTTTGAAGCATGGCCCATAGGACTGAGTCATTACATTGTTAGGAAAGAATTGGTCATTAGTGTAATCAAACAAACAGGAAATACTCACCCTTTTGGCAAGGCAACAATGCAATCCAACCTGAAGTCATGGCACTTCTGATATTTCCTCTCACTGCTCATTACTGGCCAAGGTTGTATTGTAATGGTCAGCCCCCTCTTCTTACGTAGTTTCTTGATGACCATAGATTTTTTATCCTTGTCTTCATCCTCATCCTCCTTATTCTCCTGTGCCTGCTTCCAACTTGATCCCTCTAAGACTGCCTGAGATGACCTAGCCATTGACTCATCTTGAGGCTGGGCCTAGCCCTTACCTTTCTCCTTTGCTCTTGCTGTCACCTTCACCTTCTCCTCCTCCTGCTGACACTTTTCTCCTGCTTCTTGCTCATATTCCTCCTTCTCATGTTTCTCTTGCTGTACCCTCTTGTGCTCCACACACTCCTTCACCAAATGTTCTTCCTTCTCTATCCTCACCAACTCTTCCTCCTCTTGCTGCTCATTCTCTTCCACCCTCAGCCTTTCCTCCTCCACCTTTTTCCTCACCTCTTCCCACAGTCATCTCATCTTAGTGAGTTGTCACTGATGTTCTGCCACACTGGCAGCAGGGGTTTGGGATTGTTGGGGTTGTGAAGGTGGGGGGCTCGACATATTAGTTAGAAGTTAAGAATAAAAAAATTCGAAGTCTATCTTATATATCTGGAGATATATGATTTTCCCATGCAATTGATTCCATTGGCCTCAAAGGCTTGTCCTTAAGGGGGGAATACTGTTACAACTTGTATGTTCTAGACAGATTCTGACTAATACTAACTGTTTCTAAATTACTCCATTTCTATTTCTACTGTTTTATATCTTCTCATTTCCTCATATATTACCTATTTCTGAATATTCCCACACATCTCTGCTTATCTCCCTTTTGATTCCTCTCACTTCTTATTCCATCAATTATTAGTTCTTATTTCTTTCTATACCTTTCCACTCAATACCGATAGTTTCTATTCTGCCTTCACATTTTCTTTTATGTTATGCCCACCTTTTATGATTTCATTCATACTTCATATGTCACCACCCATTTTCCTCTATATACTCACATTTCATACTATGTCATATCTCTTCATTATTTCTCCATTGTCTCCATCACATGCCTATCACATTGCATAGTTTTCTGTTTATTCTACTTTCTTGTTTATCACTTTCCAACATTTTTCATAGGTATATAAGTAGTGGATTATGGTCATGTATTCTCCAGTCTGATAATTGACTTAGTTTGACACTCTTGATTATTCTGACTCTAAACTATTTGTCCTATAAGTCCTCTAAGTCCTTTCTCTCTTGTTTCTAAATTGGACCATTGGCAGTGGAATGGCACAGCATATAAGCTGAAGCCAAGGTCCATTTCTGACTCTTTCTGATCTTGCGTCTCTGTCTCTGTCTCTGCATAGATCATCTCTGACCCTTTCTGACCCTTCTACATTTATTTCCTCTCTATCCCATCTTGGAACTTAACACTTCTTCTGATAAGCTATTATTAGTATTATTTAGTTGAGAGATATCTGAGATAGAAAGCTGCTTTTTAGCTGCAGATATTAACTATGTCTAAGAGGGAGTTTTTGTTATCTTATTGTAAGAGCAGAGATCTTGAAGAATATTAGACTATAAAGAATTAAATACAGTTAAATATAAAACTGATTTCTTACTAGCTCAGATTGGCAGAAATTAGAAGCAAAGTCTATATAAGACATTAGAAAACTGTATTTTGGGTTATTTGTATACAAACCTTGAATAGTGTCTAAGAATAGTAGCTTTTTTAGCTACTCTATATTTCTGATATCTTGAATTTCCTTCTTCTGATCACTAGCTAAATGTCTAGTAAGTACTGTAATTGTAAGAGGAGATTACACATATATGAAAAGTTATTATCATTATCTGATTCTGTTTTAGATTCTTCATCATCTCCCTCACTTCTTTCTCTTATAGCATCAGTATTAGATCTATCTTTCTCATAAGTAGCATTGACTATAAAGATCTGAGAATGAACTCCATTCTCTAGAGTTGAAATATTAAGCAAAATATAGATAAGCTAGGAATTGTGATACTAAACCAACTAGTTATCTAATCTATATTATATTTATAAGAAAGCATTAGATTAATGTTTTGTGATGGTAGCAATGCTGGTATGATGCTGATATTCCCCCTGCTATAGTGCAGCAATGCCATGTCTGCCTATGAGCTATCATGTGCAGTACTAATATAGCACAGGAGGCTGAGCAGGCCTGCTGCCCCTGAGTAAGTCAATACAATGTATGGGCCTACTAGATTGAGTCAGTCACTATACTGTAGGTTGACTCCCTGCTATTTGATTTTTTTTTTTAAATTAAAAAAATTTCATGTAGTGTGTGTACACAGTCTATGCCTAACTAAGTACAAGTATGAAGCTAGGAATATATATACAAAACAAGCACATAAAAATAAAACTAACTAAGTAATGACAATTAAAAATATTTTAGCTACTAAGAGTCAGGCTCATGTAGAGACAACACAACTATGTAGAAAGTGTTGAAAGTAATACAAAGTGTAGTGGAGTATGAGGGGATGAGACTTACAATGCTGCTTCTAGATGGCCATGTGATCCTAGTATATTAGAGAAGCTAGCCCTATTGCTTAAATAGAATTAGGTCCTCTTTTCTCTAGTTGAGGTGTAGAAGGCACTTTCTGCATGCTTCTCACACTTAGCTCTGGATCTGAACCATATTATGTAGGTCTACTTGAAGGAGGTTCTCTCAGATGGGACAGTCCTGGAGAAGTTTCTTCTCTTGGCTAATACTTGTTTGATAGTTGGGCATTGGCCTAGTTATTTTAAAGATTCAGTTTCTGTAGTTATTCTTAAATCTGGTAAACTGTTCTACTCAACACCCAAGTCTTTTAGGCCTATTATATTGCTTAATACACTTAGAAACTTAATTAAGAAGATGCTTTTAGTATATCTTCAGTTTAATAGCATCAAGTTTGGCATTTTTTATTTGAACTAGCTAGATAGTATAAGACAGAGGTCTACTAAGGATGCTGGTCTATTTCTTATGTACCTGGTTGAGGCTAGATGGATGAGGGGTCTCAAGATAAGCATTATCACTTATTGAAAGGACATTGCTCAGTTCTTCTCATCATTGAACTATGATATGCTCATGGCCATCTTAGTGAAGTAGGGTTTTCCTGCAAATGTTCATAGATTCTTTGCCTCTTATCTTATTAGTAGAAGGATATATTATCTTTGGAACTCATTCTTCTCTGGCTACTTTTCTACTAATATAGGTGTGGGCCAGAGCTCTGCTCTGTTAAAAGCAGTCTAAAGCATAGCATAGTGCTAGAAGTAAGACAAACTAGTCACTTATGATGTTGACAGTAATAGAGACTCAAAAGTATAAGTAAAGTGTTAAGAGCTGCTAAAGAACAACAATAAAATATAGAGAGGATAGAATTCACTAAAGAATGACAGCATTATACTAACTACTTATATACTAAAAAGAAAGTGTACACATAAGCAATGAGTTCATAACTATATGATATTGCATGTACTACTACAGTGAATAGCAATAAGAGAGTAATGCTATGGAGTCTTAGGGCATAATTGAATAAATATGAAATGCATATAATGTAAGGAGTCTATATGCTTGCAATCATAAACATAAATGTAGGATATCCTAACAGTATATACACTAATAATAGAATAGACATATAGAGCATTTACTTAATTCAACACTCCCTCTCACTCAAGTGTTGATGTAATAATTAAGTCAAGCAGATCTAGACTCAGTGTCTTTTTGTGCAATTTTTATATCCTATTTGCTAATAGCATATTTTCCTCTGATGATCTCAAGGCCATAAGCATCCCTAAATTTTTCAAATTTGTCATAGCTAAGATTTTTAGTAAGAAGATCAGTAGAATTATTTTTTTCTTTGATATGCAAGAGTACAATCTTTTTATCATCAACTAGATCTCAAATATAGTGGTAGTAGACATTGATATACTTTGAGCATTTTTCTTATATGGGGTTTGAGCTTAAAAAGATAGATCTCATGTTATCACTACATAAAGAAAGAGTGAAAAGCTCATATCTGAGTTCTCTGAAGAGATTTTTTATCTACATCAACTGGCATAAGACTTCAGAGAGTGCTACATACTCAGCTTCAGTAGAAGATAAGGCTATGACTGACTGATGGTGTGAAGTCTACATCAAAGCACAGGAGCCAATAGATAAGAAATAACCAGAGATGCTCTTTTGAGTACTAAGATCACTAGTGAAATCAGAATCTGAATAGCATATTATCCCCTCTTTTTTAGCACCATCAATAGTCAAACAATATTCTTTCATTGCCAAGAAATAGCAACAAATATAATAAGCTTTTTGGAGATGATCTGGTGAAGGATTTGTGGCATGTTGAGACAGCTTAATAACTGCAAATGCAATATCCAGGCATGATCTAATCATTAGGTATAAAAGGGACCTAATTACCTACTGGAAAGTGAAATGCAATTGGGGATTGACAAGCTTATTATTAGGAAGTAGCTAATAACTAGCTGGGAGTGGAGTTCAAGCTGGAGCAGATTTGATATTGTAATGCTCAAGAACTTTGTTTAGATAGCTGACTTGATCAATAAAGATCTATTTATTTTTACAATCATATATAATATATATGCCAAGAAATTTCTTTATTTTTCCTTGATCACAGCATTCCCAATACTTCATAAATTGAAGTTTTTAAGCATAAAGCAAGAAAATGTCCTTTTTCATAAAAAGCATGTCATTGACATAGATAATTACATAAATGTATTAACTAGTCTTTTTATTAAGATAAACATAGACATTGGCATCAGATTTACATTGCTTAAAGCTGAATTCAAGCATACTCTTAGTAACTTCTTGCCACTAGGCTAAGCCAGCTTGCTTAAGACTGTACAATAAACAGTCAAGTTTCTACACTAAGTGTTCTTTTCTAGAAATATAGAATTCTTCAAGTTGTTCTATGTAGATCTTCTCATCCAGTTTGCTATATAAATAAGCAGTACAAATATCTATAGACTCAATGTTTATGTCCTCAAGCACAGTAAGCATGAGCATGACACAAGTAGTTTCATAATGCACAACTGGAGAAAATAATTCATCATAGTTGATATCTTTGACTTGAGAGAAGCTATATGCAACAAGTTGAGAATGAAGATATCTATCAGACTTTTTGAGAAAGACTCATCTGTTTTTAATTACTTTGTGATTTGCAGGGAGTAGGACTAAGCAATAGACTTAATATTTTTCAGGACATCAAGCTCTTCCTTGTAAGTATTTAACCATCAAGTTTGTTCTTTAAGTAGCAACTTTTTAAAGTTGGCAAAGACTTCTTGTTTAGGTATTTTACTGAATTCTAGTATATATACTGCATTTAACAGCATTTTCATACATTCTACTCCCTTTTCTTTCACAGTTTGAGCTATATTACTTCTTTTAAAAGGTTTTTCCCATATTATATTAGACAGCATCTCAGGTTCATCAGTATCCTGTCTGTATTTCTGAGGTATTCTAAGAATATCATGTGAAGCCCATAGAAGTAGAACTTTAATGCCAGGTATAGAACAAGATGTCATAAATGTAAATCTAGGAGTATCGTTTAGATTCATTGCAAGGCAAGATTGTCTCTGCAACTAACAAGGTTCTTCAGGGTCAGGAGATGAATGAGGAGCTTGGGTCTGAATGTCTAGACATGCAACTACTGGGGATCCTAATAGTAAAAGGTTTAATTAAATTACTATACTTATTGAAGGTATGGGAGAGTTCATGATCCATCTTGGAATCTGATTTTTGCTATGGTGAAGTTTGATCCAGCAACACATACATAGAGGATCTACATGGCAGAGAGCTATCAGGAGATCTCAATCTGTGCAAAGAACTGTAACTCAAAGGAGTAGTCTCATGAGAGGATTATGAAGGAGAACTGAGATCGTGAGATTATGAAACACTTAGTCTCATCTATGTAGAAGATGCTAGAGGTAGAGACAGTCCAGACATAGGATATGAAAGACTAGCTAGAGCAGGAGCAGGAGTTGGAGCATGAGGTGGCTGTAGATGACTTAACTGACTTGGTCTACTTAACCTTGTAGGAAGATCCCAGGAATCTTCTGGAATAATGTCATTATTCAAAGGTGTACTTGAAACATGTAGAGGAGGTAGCTCTTTTAAATCTCAACAAGATTTTCTAGCATAATGAAGAAACCACTCTTTGTCAAATAATGCTGTGGAACTCACAAAAATAGAATTATTGTAGGTATATGTAAGGGTTGTACCCTTACAATGGCCTTTATTTCATTACTCTTTCACTTGTTCTTTTCTTGTATATATTATTAGATATATATTATACTGATTTCCCTTCTCTCATCATCATATTACCTAATATAATATCATGTAATCCTGGTCAGCATTTCTATTTGGGAGCTGACCTTAAATCTATACTACAAAGTACATACCCAATATAAAATGGGATTATTGTACTTAAGTGTGACTTAAGGTTAAGTTCTGATATCTATAAGACAAAGTCTTACATTTTTTACAATAACTCTGTGTATTGCATGTGTAAATATGTGTAGCTATGTTATTGCTAAAAATAACAGTAATATTGCTATGACAACCCCACTCAAAACTTTAACCTTATAAAATTAATCTTTTTGATAACTTCTTAAGAAAGCTATCTGTCAGGTCATTTTAAAGACCCAAATAATAATACAACAGTGTTATATGATGCCAATGATCTATGCTGGGGCATCATGCTCACTATGGAGATGCTGACCAATCAGAGTATGGATATACATGAGATCTATATGCCTAAGAACTCTACTGAGTCACAAGTGAGTTCAGCTCTTATCAATGCTGAACTGACACCAGTAGAACATTATGAAATGCCAGAAGGACCTCTACCTAATATCTTGCTAACAGAATGACCATATGATATATGGTCAGAACACATACATCTGTCTATGCAAGAGAGCAGCTTATATATTATTACCAAAGAGATAGAAAACATATCCCCTGACATTTGAGCACTTGGGCTCAAAGAGGTATTTGAAGAGGAGGACAAGATTGAGTCCCTATTTTGAATGAATAATATGTCAAGTCTACATTATTGAGAACAGATCTATGCCTATGCATAGACTCTAATGGAAAAACAGTTCTGAAGGAACCAAAGAGCTTCTTCTACAGATAACCCTATCTATGTGGAGATATATCTAAAGGTGATTCAATGCCTTTGCAAAAAATAGAGAGAGATCAAGAAGGGCATGAATGTTACGACCTTAAGAGCTAACTCAGGTTGCAACAGAGGCAAAGGCTTGAGGGCGAATAAGGGAATAGTACAATTGGTAAAGCGTAAGGTACATGGCATCCTCCTCAGGGTTCATGTCCTCATGAACAGTGGATATTACTGCAAAGGTCCAACTAAAATATGAACATAATGACGGAAGAGATACCTGACGGGAGTAACGATAGTCCTTGGTGACAAAAGAGATACCTCTTGTGATTCCACGATATACAGCGGGAAGAGGTGTTGATGGATTACTTCTATCCTTTGACGATGAATCGTGAGAGGTCCTTCTTGGCTCATGTGATCGCAAACTGGGTGTGATGTTCGTTGCAACCAATGAAGAAGGGGATGTTGTTGGGGCCTCCTTTGTAGATGATGATCCGACTAGTTTTAAAGCAAGCTTGGGTATTGGCATAGTGCTGTAGGAATTCGTAAACTACCTGGGCCCAATAGTCGTTGTCGCTTTCACCATATTTTTGTGCCGTGTAGAATCAGTTGGGTGCGATGAAGTAGGTGGGGGTGGATATCTTAAGAGAGTCGGCGTCGTGGCGTTGGAGGAACTTGTAGAGGGCATGAGCATCTTCAATAGCTGCCGGTCCTATCATCCCTTCTGCAGGGGTGTCATTGGAGTTGTAATCCTCTATCTCGATGTCTTGTTCTTTGGTTGCATCCGTTGGATCTTCAGTAGGATCTTCAGTTGTGGCTGGGGCTGGGGGAGTGC
>KQ962484.1:0-13927 GCA_001563735.1 Leucoagaricus sp. SymC.cos
AGATTTATTTGCTGTAAGGATTAGCACCTTGAATGGTGATAGCAATGAAAGGCCAAGATAAGATATAATAACAGGCCATAGAGAGGAATGGGAGGATGATAATGGTGATGGAGCAATGTAGGTTTAGTAAGAACCAATTAATGAGGAGCAGAGGTGGGCCCTCATGGTGTAAGTTCATTGTCTTTCTATAGTGTAGATTGATCAAAATCCATAGACTCTGTTAGAATAGGAAGGGTGTTAACCCTCCTCATATTCTCAGAAGGAGCATTAGTCCCTTCAGGAACTACATTCACAGACAATGCTCTGTCTCCCATGAGGGTTGAGGCTGATAATACAGCCTCAACCATAGAAGTGTCTACATCCAATGACAAAGATAGTACAGTAGACAGTTCAGTTGGAACCATCAACAGAGAATTGTGCAAACTAGTAGAAAAAGATGGGTGATCAGAGAGATATTGTCACACGTTGAGATGAGTGATGCAAGGGGATTTTCCAATCTTCAGCCAGTCCCAATAGAACTAGAACTCAGGACATTAATGTTGGATGGCATATTTCTCTTTAAATAGCCAGAAACATTGGAGGTTCTCATCAGATAGGTGTCTCTACCTATCCCATTCAGAAATCACTGGGAGGACTTCATTTTGTGTCAGCAGATAGAGTTACTCATCATCACAGTAATTGTATAGATCATAACTGATAGTGTCTCCTCAATACATGTGGTTCATGTACTACAGACCATACAAGTAAGCATGGTCAATCTAGGGTATGAGTATTCTGTTATATATTAGGGTCCATCCAACATCACACAGGCTCAAGTTGTCAGCCTGTGAAGATTCCATAATGATGGGCTTAAGTAAATATGTGGGCCTAGTTTGTGCTTAGAATGGAGCATCAGGAGAACACTCATTGTACTCTTCTATCATTTTTTGATAAAGTCCTAATATGGACAAGAATATAGCCATCATTCTCATGAATAATGAAGTAGCTCCACTATTGGGGGCAAGGGCTCAGCATATGGCATATCCTACTAAGCATTGATAGTGTACTAACTGTCATGCTTTAAACAGGATACCATTTATTGCATTGGGTACCTCTGGATTACAATAGAAAAGAAACCAGAGGGCTATCTTGTCAAAGTCAAAGAACTCCAGTAGGAATGGAGTAGATAAGCTGAATCCATACTGGTCCCAGAATGCCATGATCATACTTCCTCAACAAGGAATCAACTGTCATAGTGGTTGTTCAAAACAGAATGATTCTTGTAGTATGTCTTTTAGTCTGACTTCAGTATTGTACCTATATTGATTCATAATATAGTTTATTGAGTTATCTCAATGAGTGGTGACAGTCAATCAAGCTATATAATATAGCTCCCATAGTAGGAAGAAGGCATTGATATACTGATTTATAGAGTTTTGTGCATTGCATATGAAGTCAATCAGATCAGATACCTGTTGTGGAGTTGTAGGTAATCCATGGAGAGACTTGCACAGGAGATTGTTTTTTGATATAGTGGTATGTCCAAAAGCTTCTCCATTGGTCTCTTAGTCAAAGGCCAACTGGGCCTCATATCCTGCCCATATAATATTTGTCTTCTGACTATAATAAATGTGGAATATTAGGACTCCACATAAACAGTTGTTGCATATAGGCACTGTTGCACCATCATGGAGAGAGACTCTCCACATATCTAGAATTACTCTATTCACCCCTTGGTTATTTGAGATTCTGGCCACCTTGGGTGGAGGCAGCTTGCTTCTATTATTCTTCTTAGCCTTTTTACCTTTATCAATTATAGCTGCATCATTATCAGAAGATTCATTGTCCTCAGAGTTATCTGAAGGACTGAATATAGGAATAGACATCAACTGATCTCATATCACTGTGAATTCTGGATTGACTGATCCAAGAGGTGTCACCTAAATAGGTAAGCCAAAGTTCAATCCAGTGAAATAGTCTGGTCTTTATTGAGGTTCTCTTAATTGAACCTTGTCATATGGAAGCATGTCAATTTCCATTTGTGGTAGTAGCAGTAGATAATATGGTGGGATAAGCTAATGTTGAGAGGATGATGCAATAGCTAGAGGAGACAGCTGTCTCCTCATCAGATGTGATGAAGGAGCCTGTGTGCTCCTTAACTGGGTTGTTGGGGTTGCTGGTGGTAGCTGGATCAGTGCCACAACCATGGATCAGTAGTTGAATTCAAATTTCTCTTCCTCTTTATTAGCAGGTCCTGTTGATTGCAAAATATTCCTGTATTTAGCAAGATGTTTATCATCATCTTGTTGGGTTAGTTCTTATATTTGACCCTTCAATTTATTTGTGTAGCATTTATAGAATGCACATTATTTGGTTAGACTAGCTAATTTAGCCAATATGATGGAGAATGTCTCCACACATACAAAGTATTCAAGGTTATCAAACTTGAGCTGATATATGAGGTCCATTAGGACTTCTGCATCAATTATTTAGTGAATAAGAATTTGTATTTCCTCTTGTTCCCAGTCAGTTTTGCATTCAGAAGGCTCTTCTTGAGCCTTGTCTTTGCCCTTGTCTCTATTTAGAGCTGTTCTACTCTCTAGTATGGATGGCATGAATTTCTTTGGGCTCTGTAAAAGATTTGTGTTAATCTTCTTTGACCATGACTATTGTATCAAGGGTGCTAGTGCACTCTCAAAAGTATTTATGGGTAACAGAGCTGGAGTAGTATTTATGTATTGATAGTATAATGGCTGGTCAACTATTGGCAGTGGAGGCATAAACAGCTAGAATAGCTAGTATAGTTGTGGATATCTGTACAGTGGCTGCCTATAGTACAGTAGGTATGGATATCCATGTATTATTGGATTAAGTTGTAGTAGTGGCAGGTATGGCTGTTGTTGGGCCATTGGCTGGCTACTCATCTGTTCACCAATTCTAGCAGTGCTTAAGTCCAATGTTGTATCTATCTGCCTCCCCCTTTCAGAACTTTGTAAGTTCTGCATAGTTGCAGGGTCACTGGAACCCTGTTCTGGCATGTTGTTGTTACATGCTACTAGTGGATACAGTATATGTTGGTGCTTGTTGGGATCCATGGTGGTAGTTGTATGGATAGTTAGAACTTGAAGAGTGAATAATAATGTTAGCCTTAATGTGTGACAAGTAACTGAGCTCAGACTCATTAATTTGATTTCTCTATATGGCAAACCTACTACTTCTCCAATCAGTCAACTTCTGATCTGGAGTAATTGAGCAATCTTGGATACTTCTCTGAGTTCCAGATATCTATCAAGGGCTGTAAGATCCTTGTAAGTGTTATATAGCTCCCAAGTCATATCACCAGTACTTCAGCAAACTTCTAATTTGAGGTTCTTATGACTATTAAATCTATGGCTAGTCAATTCATCAATAAACCATTTATGTTTGTCATCAATCCCAAAATCATATGGTCTAGATTTAGCTCAGTCAGAGAATAATGTATTATTTGATGTGGTATAGGGTTTTAGTAATAATATATGAAATATAGGGTGTATTTTACATTTTGTTAGTACTGGCAAAAGCTTGAGGTGATAGTTTGAAAACTCAGGCCTCATCTCCACTATCTTGAATAGTTCTATATATTTAGGACATAATTTGCTAGATCTTTCTTTGGACAGATTTAAGTTTTTTGTTGATAGGTATAGAAGGTCATTGACCTTGATATCAGGTTCAGGCAACCTGTGTTTATTTGCTTGTCAGGTTTGGAATCTGTGCTTTGATAATCATGTCATATGCTGCTACTATATTTATTAGTGCTACTTCAGCAAATTTTTTGATTCCTTGAGAGGGTAAATTGTCACCTCTGACTTCTTTTAACATACTGGGCATGTAGGCACCATTCAGTTCAAATGGTACATATTCTGTTGAACTAGAGTTTATCACAAACTCAGTTAAGAGTACTTTTTCTACCCAGTTCTTTTGGTCATAGCTTATGGTCATGTGGAATATCTGTCCAATATTTCTGTTCATTCATTCAGTCTGTCCATCAGTCTGAGGATAGAAGGATGTGAACATTAGAAGCTTGGTTCCTAATAATTATGAAGCCAACCCTTCTTTCCTACACACCACCACCTTCGCTCTGAGGTGCTCTCTCCCTCGCGGTCTTGCCACCCTCCTAGGGTCACTTACAGTCCGCTATCTTCGTCGCTTTAGGGTTCGCAATGTCCACTCTTTACCACGGGGTGCACTGGATGTTCTAGTGTACCTTGGTTCTCTTGGTGTTGAGTTGAGTGTGCTTCAGCTGTACTCCTCCACCTCTTTCCATGCCTTCTCAGGCCTTGCCTGGGTCAGCATCCCCTCTCTCCTGGCCTGGCCTTTTGGCCCCCTTCTGCTTTGGCGGTTGGGTTGGGCCCTTCACTGGCTTGGGTGCACCTGTGCTGTGCTCAGGCCATGCATTCCCCCTGGTCACCCTCGTGGCCCCCTGGTTTCAAATCCATGGTTTTGCTGAGTAAGCAGCTGCTATTTTGGTTGAGCGCTCTTTTGTGCTTGACTCATTTTCCTTCTCTCGGGCCAGCTTCCCACTGGTCTCCTCAGCTCCAGTGCCACCTACCACTGGGGTCCTCTTCTCTCCAGGGCATTGAGTTGAGTTTGCTCCTCCATCCCTCCCTTCTTCCTGGTATACTGGTCTTATGGCTGGCTACCAACTTTCCAGGTCCTTGCAGGGGTAACCCCTCTGTGCTGCTTCCCCAGGGCCTGATCCCTGCAGGAGCCCCATGCCTGCATGCTGCGTGCTGTGCATGTCACAGTATCACACCTCACCATCCCCTCCAGGTGTCACTGCTAAGGCAGTTGGCATGTCTGGTTATCCCTCAGAAGATGCCAGCGGTTGAGCATATAGGCGGGCACTCACTTGGCCATCCCTGGCAGAACCAAAATATCAACAAGGCCCCCGTTTCGAGGGGGGCATTAGATGGTTGCTAGTTTCGATGGACAATTTAGACTTCAGCTGTGTTGTACTTTATTTAGTCGTCTCTGGTCCTCCCCCTGTACAGTATCCTAGGCTACGGTCTGGGCACAGACTGCTATCGCACACCACGTTATAAATTTTTGAGTTAAAAAAAAAAAAAAAAAATTTATGAAGCTCTTTCCATTATGTAGATGTGAACTTTGAGTTATGATCACTTACTATCAACCTTGGTAGTCCATGCAAACAGACTATCTCTCTCATATATATCCACAATAGCTCTGATACACTCATTTATGTGTGTACTAGTATTAAGTATACTATGCTAGTCATGCAGCAGATTATGATCCATAGATAATTATGTCCTTTTGATTTGGAAAATGGACCAATGAAGTCTATCCCAATAGAATCCCATAGTTTAGTAGGAATAGGGAGAGGGTATATTTTACCTCTTGGTTTTGTAGTTAGCACCTTGATACAAGTACATATTTTGTAGAATCTGGAGAATTCTCTGCAATTCTTCACTAGCTTTGGCCACTAATACTATCAGCAAAGATATTCCCCAGTATGTTGGTCTCTGAAATGACCAACAATTTTATGTGCTTTATTGAGCAGCTGTGTAATTATCTTTTGATTATTAGGAATACAGACTATTTCTTGTTCTATGCTAATCTTTTTTTATATAATACTATCATCACTGATAGTAAAGTCTTTGTATTTATTCAATGATTCCTTCACCACACTATATATAGGATTATTATTATATCCTAATTTAATTGAATTGATAATCTTATCAGTCATTTCATTCAGTGAATTTTCTATCTATACCTAATATCATATTTCTCAGAGTGAGATTAAGCTGATCTCAGGGTCTTGGATAGATTGGCTCCTCTAACTTGGCAGCTTGCTGAGCTGTCTCTTGAAGGTCAAGAGCTTTGATTTCTCATTGTTCCTATCTTTCACAAAGGCAATTACTTTGTTGTAGGTTTTCATCATTGATAGCATTGATCTGAACTATGAGGTCATTGATCTCTTCAGTCCATTGCTATAGCAGATCATCTTATAAGGTAGTACATATTAGCAGTCCACTCCCAGGCTCATAATATAAGGCTTTGCCTTACAGATATTAGAACTTAACCTTACTTCATACAAAAGTACAATAAGCCTGTGTTATATTGGGCATGTACTCATAGTGTAGGTGTAAGGTCAGCTCCCAAGTAGGGATACTGACTGGCACCACATAAAGTCTGATTATATAAATAAAGAGAATAATAGTTTAAAATAATAAGGTAAATAAAAGATAAATAAAATTAAAGTCTGTTATAAGGGTACAACCCTTACACACTCCCCATTGAGACTGTAGTATATGGTCTAAGTCTAAATTAATGAGAGAATTAGTATTCTCAAGTGGTAACAGTAGTGAAAAGTCAACGTAGGATGCCTTGATAGGTTAGAGAAGAGATATAATAGTGATAATGATGATGATGATGATGGCAACACAATGCTGAATTGACCAAGAAAGTGATTAATGGAGAGTGGGGGTGGGTCTTTTTTTTTTTTTTTTTTATTTTTTTTTTTTAATCAAAAATTTATTACATGGTGCTTGATCGCAGTCCATATCTAACTATGTATGACTACAAAGCTAGAAATAAAACTAACAAAACAGAAACAGACTAAAAGGAAAAAAGATAGTTGCTGACTATGAGACAAAGAGACTGAAAGCATTGGAGACATATAGAAATAGTGCTACTATCAGAAGGAAGCTAGACAACAAAGAGACATACAAAAGAAAATGTCTGAGATGCAGACAGCAAGAGAGAGAACTAAAGTCAAACCAAAAAAGAGCTTACCAGCACAATACAAATGCTTAGCCAGGATGCAGATTGGGAAGTGGGGACGCAGAGATGCTAAGGCATAACTCAGTGCATTGATGAATAGGTGTAGAAGAGGGGAAGAAAGTTGGAGCATCAGAATTGAAAGCAAATGCCTGAGGATTGTATGAGAGAAAGTCAATGAATTGACTTAATGTGTTGATAGGGACGTCTTCTCTGGAATATAGAGGGCATCCGATGACGATGTGTTCACATGATTCAATAGAGAAGCCACAATAACAGTTAATAGCTTCATGAGAAAAGAAATGGCTTCTGTAAGTGCTGATAGGGGCATGATTGGTGATGGCACATACAGCACGAGTGACAATGTTGAAGGATGTGACAGTGTGACTAGGATCATCACTATCAATGGAGTAGGAGAAGCGGAGTTCCCTAAGCCAGGAACTGCTGTTGTGGTATTGAGGTAGGATAGGACCATTTTTGAAATGTTTGCTATGGAGCATGAGGAATGAGCAGCTGTGATATTGGGCACTGTTGAGGAATAGATCTTGCCAGGTTTTAAGGCAAGAATCAGTGGTCTTTTTTTGAAGGAATGCCATAGAGACACTAGAGTGCAATCTAGCATGACCATGATTTAATTTGAACATAAGATATACCCATTGCAACATGCAGCAGGAGAGTCCAGGGCAGTTATTAGGAGCATTACAGTCATATTGAGTGCTCTTGGATAGAATATACCAGAAATCAATAGACTGAGATCTGGACTAGCCTAGCCATGGGCATAGGGCTTTTGCTGCAGCCAATGAGTGATATTGGCTGGGATGGATGGATGGGTCTAGAAGGGCCTGTGAAGAGGTGATATAATTAGTGAGGATGATGATGTGATTGATGTTGTGAATAGTGAGGGCTTTGCATAACATAAAATGTTGCATAGCAAGTTTAGCTTTGGGAGCAGTACATCATCCATTGGGAATGGCAAGGGAGTGAAGTAAGGTCCCATTGGACCATATTTGATAACATGCATTAGATTGCATATTGTGATTATTGGGAACACTGCCATCTATGACAACAACCACAGTGTTAGAGAAGAAATGACAGTGGGAGAGTTCTGCATTGAGGCAGCAAGAGTGTGCACTGAGTGCTTTCAGATTTGACCTTTCAAAATCAAAAAAGGAAAATTGGTCAGCAAACATATCTAAAATATGGGAACTAGGATAATTATCTGTATCAAGAGGCTGGAAGACCTCTGTATTGTTGAGCAACATCATATTAGCCTCTATTACCAACCCCTCCACTGCCAGTTTCTCTTTATCAGTCATGAGGTCAATTGACCTGGGATGAGGGAGAGTGCCCTTAGTATTAGGCATGCTTAGGAGAGTGTGAATTAAATGTGAACAGTCAAGCATGGTGTAGTGAAGACTTGATCATTTAGTGAGTTTTTTGAGATGGAGATGAATGGGGACAAGGCTTATGATGCATTCAACTCTACCTATAGAGGATGTGTGGAAAGCACCAGTTATCCATAAGGCAGCATTTCTTTGCATATGTTGAAGCACTTGAAGTTTGGAGCTGATATGAGCACCAGAATAGTACTACATGCAGAAACTGTAAGTGGCAAGCAGAATAACACATGAGCAATAGAGTAGACATTTTTGATGAGGTAGAAGTCCATGTGTTGAGTTGCCAAGCATTTTCATGGCACAGACAGAGAATAGGGATTTAGTAGACCAGTAGCGAACATATTTGTTAAAGAGCAATTGTTGGTCAAAAAAGAATCCTAGATATCTCCAGAATTTTTTAGAATGAAGGGGAGATGAGAAAGTGAAGAGGGCAAAGCCTAAGTTAATAGCAGGGTTCTTGTCTCCTCATTTCCTAGAGAAGTTGTAAATTTCAGACTTTTCATGCTCTAGAAGCAATCCAAAATCTTTAATGAGCTATACTAGTATGCAATATGTCCTAACAATTTTGTTATGACACTTGCACCATGATTTGCCTTGAGTGATGATAGTCCCGTCATTAACAAAAGAAAGAAAAGAAGAAAGTCCAGCATTGTCTGAACTGATTAGGTAAAAAATGGGTGCAATATAGAGCCCAGAAAGAATGGGAGAAAGAGCAGAACCTTGACTGACATCTATGTTGGCATCAAAAAAGGGAGAATGAAAGCTATTATACAGATAAGAGTAGGGGTGGGTCCTCATAGTGTGATTTCACTGTTGTCTGGTGACTCAGACTAGTCAAAATCCATAGACTCTGTTGGAGTAGAGAGAGTGTTAACTCTCTCTATGTTCTCAGAAGGAGCATTGGCCCCTTCAGAAACTGTGTCCATAGATGATGCTTTATCTCCTGTAGTGATTGAGGCTGATGGTCCAGCCTTGGCAATTGGAGTGTCAACATCCAAGGATAACAATTGTGCAATAGACAGTTCAGTTAGAACTATTAACAGCAGATTGAGTGAGTTAGTGGAAAAGGACAGGTGGTCAGTGGGTTATTGTTGTAGATTGAGGTGAGTGATGTAGGGGGATTCCCCAATCTTCAGCCAGTCCTGATAGAACCAGGACTTGGAGCATTGATATTATATGGTGTATTTCTCTTCAAAAAGCCAGAAGCATCAGAGGTCCTCATCAGATGGGTGTTTTCACCCATCCCATTCAGGAATTACTGGAGGAACTCCACTTCATATCAAAAGATGGAGTTGCTTATTGTCATAGTGATTGTATAGATTATAACTGATAGTATTCCCTCAGTATGCATAGTTCATATACCAAAGACTATATAAATAGACATAGTCAATCCAGAATATAGATATCCTGTTATATATCAATATTTGCCCAATGTCACACAGGCTCAAGTTGTGAGCCTGTGAGAGTTCCATGATAACAGACTTAAGCAAATAAGTAGGCCCAGGTTGTGCTTGGAATGAAGTATTGGAATGATGCTCATTGTACTCTTTGACTATTTCTGGATAAAGTCCCAACATGGATAGGAATATAGCCATCATTCTCATGAATGATGAAGTGGCTCCACTGTTGGGGGCAAGAGCTTTGCATATGGCATATCCTATTAGGCACCAATGGTGTATCAACCATTCACTAGGACTCTGCTCTGGTGTGTTTTTATCATATGCTGCTAGCAAATATGGTGTTTTTTGGTGTTCATTAAAGTCTATGGTGGTAGTTGTGTGGAGAGCTGAAACTTGAATAGTGAATAATAACATTTGTCTTGGTATGTGATGGGTAACTGAGCTCAGGCTTGTTTTTTTTTTTTTTTTTTATAATCACAAATTTATTACATGGTGCACGGTAGCAGTCTGTGCCCATGTTAGTAGTCTGGAATACTGTAATTAATACATCCAAAAGTGACTACATAACTACAGTACAGCTAAAAAGTAGAATACATCTATTATGATCAGAGTTCTACTAACACCCCCCTCCTCAATAAGTGATGAGGGTCTTGTCAATATTTTGGTTTCAGTGGCAATGGCCTAGCACATGCCTACCCTTGCACTCAGCCTCTGCTGTCTTCTGGGAATCCTCCTGGAACATCTCCTATCTGGTCAAAGGGGCTAACTTTTCAGCCAACCACCCCTGATCAAAGCAGTGACATCAGAATGGGCATTATTGGTCACTAGTGCTGTGCTCCCCTGAGCAGTTCACACAATGCATGGCATGTGAGCATGGGGCTCCCATGGGGGTTGGTTCCTTGAGTGGCTTGACAGAGGGGTTACCTCTGCAACAGGAAGTGTGATCGCAGTGACCAGCCTCAGTATGAGGACCAGTACACTGGGGGTATTGGGAGGCCTGAGAATGACAGGCATGAGTGGAGTGTCCCCAGCACCAGCAATGCTGACACAAAGGGACACTGGAGTGGGAGCAGGCCACATACACAAAGCATGAAGCTAGGCCAAATTAGAAGGAGATGCTGATCAGGTACTTAGTAGCAGCACCTGACTGAGAATCAAGAATGTCAAACCACACAGTAGCAGTATTGGCACATCAGGAGTTGTGCATAACCCTAGGGCTATTCACAAGAGTGAAAGAACTAGCTATGTGGAACTTCTACATGACAGCCCATATGTCAGAGGCAGTGACCTGCTGACCATCTGCCTGGAAAAAAGGAACATCAATGATCTTAAGATAAGACTGCGAGCATAGAAGGGAGGCCTCAACTCCACCCTCAGCAAGGGAGAGGAGGCGCTTGACACTAAACTTGACCAGGTCTATTTTAACCTGGGTGGTGATATGAGAAGTGAGGAGGGAGATCCCCCCATAAGCAAAGTGGCAGGAATAAACCCAAAGGTTGCCCTTACCAAGGGAATGGTTGGCAGCCCCAACCAAGGCTGGGAACTGCAAGAAAGAGGGGAGTGGGTTGATCTTGACAAGGACCTGACACTGGCAGGGACTAGGGACAGTGGACTTGATTTTATGCTTAGGAAGCACTGAAGGGACAGAAGCCTGATGCATTGCAATAATGTGATCAGATAAGAGGGTAGGCACAGTCTTGGCCAAGTTGACCAAGGACATGGTGTCATGAACAGTATCAGCATAACTATGCTTAACACTGGAGGGAGGAGGGGGGTGCTTGGCAGACCAAGCAGGCCTAGGAGAAGAGGTAGGCTTAGGAGCTGGAGGAGGACAGGCAGTAGCCTCTGAAGGGGGACCATACATAGAGAGAGGGGGGGCAGGGGCAGCTGAGTCAGCTGTTCCATGGGTTGGAGGGGGGCACTGCAGAGCGTCACATGGCAGGAGGTCATGTAAGACAGAAGCCAAGGTGGGCATACCTAGAGAGTCATCAAAGGGCATAGTATGCCCCTGAGCTGCAAATACATGTCCTACCATAACATACAGGGCACAGGCAAAGCACATGAGATCACACTCATCTTGCTAAGGCTTGCTAGCCAAGGAAGCAAACAAGTCATTAAGAATAGTAACCCTCTGCACAAGATTGGCAGAGAGATCAGAAAGATGGAAGCAGGAGGAGACAAATGCCTCCTGAGACAGAGGACCAACATGGGGAGCAAAAATGCTTGCCCTAGGGGAGAGAGCACCAGTAACCAAAGAAGGGAAGACTGGAGGAGCAGGAGTAGGCAGGCATGATGCAGAAGGTGCCATATACACAGGAGGGGACATGAGCTCAGCAACAACCAAGTTATGCTTCTTCTTGCCTTTGCCCTTGCAAGGGACAGGCATAACAGGATTGGGTGGCCCAGATGGGAGGACCAAAGCATGAGGAGTAGAGGGGCCTGCCATCTCAGTATCTCCCCCCTGCGACAGAGTGGGGCTCAACATCTCAGCCTCTGACTCAAACTTGACATTCTCATTCCAAGGACAATTCTTCAAACTACATATATACTGAGAAGTGTCTTCAGACATAGTGAATACTACTGCATGACCAAGACCAAGGTGATGGTGGTACATGGGAAAGAAGGGATGGAGCTCAGGCTTGTTGATGTGAGTTCCCCATATGGCAATCCTACCACTTTCCCAATCAATCAACTCCTGATCTAGGGCAATTAAGCAATTTTGAATACTCCTCTAAGTTTCAGGTATCTATCAAGGGCTATGAGGTCTTTGCAAGTGTGATATGGCTCCCAAGTCATATTGTCAGTACTCCAGCAAACCTCAAATTTGAGGTTCTTATTATTAGGGCCATTGAATTTATAGCTAATCAATTCATCTTGTTTTTTTTTTTTTTAATTCAGCAATTTATTACATGGAGCTTGATAGCAGTCTGTGCCCAACTAACTACAATTACAGAGTATCCTATATTCCAAGGTATACTGAACCTAGACTACAGGAAGTAGTAGCCAGAAAAGAAAGAAAAAGAAAATATAAATGAGACAGAGAGGTCAGAAAGCTTATACCACCAACACCAAAGCTTGTTAGAGTGCCCTGCATATCAGACATTTACTCTTCAGCATGTCATCTTGAAAACTAGTTAATATCAAAACAATAACCCCAATACTTGTACTTGTAATTGTTAGCTGCATGATTACTGTGACAGTTAGAACAGATAGGAACATGCAAGCATGGTTCACCTGCAGGTGTGAGAAGAATGGAAGTTGTGGCCTTAGGATTGCCCTTGCAGCAGCCAGCATAGTTGTAATAGTGAGATTCCAAATATAGTCTAGAACATCAAGGGCAGTGGATTGCCTCAACTTTACAAGAGGTGGTAGGATGACCCCAATGCCAACACTATTGACATAGAGGAGTATCAGGTTGAGCCTTAGCAGGCTTGATGGCACATCAAGTATTGCCAATAGTAATAAATTAGCTGTATAGTTTTTTTGAGAGTGGTGTCAGATTGGGAATCCTAGATATTGAACCAAATTATTATGGTATCTGAGTGCTGAGAGTTGCAAATGATGTGTGGTTGAGCAGTGAGCCTGATAGATAGCTTCAAAGCTGTAGCAAAGGATGATGTGACCTCTTCTTTGGTCACAGGGTATAGAACATTAACAATCTTGAGATAATATCCTGATTTAGGAAGTTGGGCTTGGATGGGGACTTCAGCACTAGCAGAGATAAACTTGGAGATGATCTTGATGTCTTCCTCATTTGGAACAAGATTCATGGCTAAAGAAAGGCCAGCAGAGAGAATATATGTGTTCAGAATTTGAAGATGGCAGTTTTTAAGTGTTAGTTCCTGATTGACCTGGAGTCTGACTTTAATAGTGTCAACCTCACAAGGATTTGTAAGTGGGATGATGATTTGACAGCAGATAGAGCCAATGGTAGCAGAAAAGGGTCAGCATTTAGCTGGTCCACTGGATTGGTTAGCAGTATAATGCATAGCAGCAATGTATTCTGGAGAAAGGGCAGGAAAGGCCTGGGCCAATTCAGCCAAGGCCACATTATTGTGAGATGGAGCCATAGGCCTAGACTGTGGCCTGGCTTTAGTGATATCAGCAAATAAGCACTGAGGCTTATTTGTAACAGGTTTCTTTATCTCTAAAACTGGTTTTCTGATTGCTAGTTGAGAAGTTTTTGCTGTACTCTTACTCTTGGGCATAGGGTCAACAGCAGGAGCCACAGCAGGTTGTGCAGGAGTGGTGGATGTTGGAATAGTAATAGATAGGATATATTTGATAGCTTACTGGATTATTTGAGTGGCAGAGATGATATTGCCACCTTTGCCACTGATAGTGAGTTTAACATCTTTTTTTTTTTTTTTTTTT
>KQ962484.1:17328-35232 GCA_001563735.1 Leucoagaricus sp. SymC.cos
GCTGCCAACATCCCAGGTCCTTGCAGGGGTAACCCCTCTGCGCTGCCTTCCCAGGGCCTGATCCCTGCAGGAGCCCCATGCCTGCATGCAGCGCACTGTGCAAGATCACAGTGTCGCCACTTATTATCCCCTCTGGGTGTCACCGCCAAGGTGGTTGGCACTTCAGATATCCCCTAGAAGACGTCGGCAGTTGGGCGCATGGGTGGGCACTCGCTTGGCTGTTCCCGACAAAACCAAAATATCGACAAGGCCCCTATTTCGAGGGGGGCATTAGATGGTCGCTGGTCTTGGTGGACAATTTAGACTTTTGCTGTAATGTACCTTATTTAGTCGATTCCAGCCCTCCCCTGTAACAGTAGCTGGGCTTAATATAGTCAACATTTTGGACATCATATAGAATGTAGACTAATCTCCTAAACCAATAACCCAAAAGGAAAGGTGGTGGTAAGAGATCAAGGAGGAGATCAAATCAATTTATCAACAAATCATTTATATTCATTATCAATCCTGAAGTCATATGGTTCAGGCTTAGTTCAGTCAGGAAATAATACATCAAATAATGCATTACAGGGCCTTAGCAATAATATGTGAAACATAGAGTATATTTTACATTTGGTTAGTGCTGGCAGTAGTTTGAGGTGATAATTTGAAGATTTGGGCCTCACCTTTACTATCCTAAATAGTCCTATGTATTTAGGACATAATTTACTAGACCTTCTCTTAGACAGGTTCAAGTTTTTTATTGCTAGGTATACAAGGTCATTAACCTTGAGGTCAGGTTCAGGCAACCTGCATTTATTTGCTTGTTGGGTTTGGAGCACCCTTGATTTAATAATCTCATATTATGTGCTGCCACCATGTTTATTAGAGCTGCTTTAGTGAATTTTTTGATTTCTTGAGAGAGGAGTTGTCACCTCTAACTTCTTTTATCATACTAGGCATATAGCCACCATTCAATTTGAATGGTGCATATCCTGTTGATGCAGATATATCAGAGTTTATTACAAACTTGGTTAAGGATACTTTTTTTACCTAGTTCTTTTGGTCATAGCTTACAGTCATGTAGAATATTTGTCTGACATTCCTGTTCATTTGTTCAGTCTATCCATCAGTCTGTGGATGGAAGGATGTGGACATTAGGAGCTTGGCTCCTAATAATTTATGAAGTTCTTTCCACCATGTAGACATGAACTTTAAGTCACAATCACTTACTATTAAGCTTAGTAATCTATGCAAATAGACTATCTCCTTCATATATATCCATGACAGTTTGGACATGCTCATTCATGTATGCACTGGTATCAGATGCACCATGCTAGTCATGTAGCAGATCACAATCTATAGACAATCATGTCCCTTTAACTTAGGAAATGGACCAATGAAGTTTATTCCAATAGAGTCCCATAGTTTGGTGGAAATCAGTAGAGGGTATATTTCACCTCTTGGTTTTGTAGTTGGTGTCTCAGTATATGCACACATTTCACAGGACCTACAGAATTCTCTGCAGTCCTTCACTAATTTTGGCCACCAATACTATCAGCAGAGGTACTCTCCAGTACATTAGTCTCCAAAGCAACCAACAATTTCATGTGCCTTGTCGATCATTTGAGTAATAATCTTTTGATCATTAGGAATACATACTACATCCTGTTCTATATTAATTTGTTTGTGAATAATACTATTATTATTGATAGTAAAGTCTCTGTATTTGTTTGGTGATTCTTTTACTGCACTAAATATAGAATCTTTATCATATCCTAATTTAATAGAGTCTATGATCTCATCAGTCATCTTGATCAGTGGATTCTCTCCATCAGTGTCTAATATCAAGTCTCCCAGAGTGAGATTAGGCTGATCTTGGGGTTCTGGATAGACTAGTTCCTCTGACTTAGCAGCTTGCTGAACTACCTCCTAAAGCTCAAGAGCTTCAATCTCTCATTGTTCCTGTCTTTCATGGAGGTGATTGCTTTGACATAGGTTTTCATCATTGATAGCATTGATCTATACTATAAGGTCATTGATCTCATCAACATGTTGCTATGGCAAATTATTTCCTTGGAAGTTAATTTTGTAATTGACTTGAACATAGTCTCCACAGAAATGTACCTCTTCTGGTTTATCACTCTTATAGTACTTGGACAAACAGTTGGCAATTTTGTTTGACTCTCTCTTCACATAGATGGTGTCAAAGTCAAACTTCAATATATAGTCTATCTATCAACATTGTTGTGCTGATAAGTGAGATTGAGTTTTGAAGTACTCACATGCTTTGTGATCTGTGATCACATGGATTCTATATCTGAGTAGTTGATCTTTCCACTTCATTAACACTTCTAATATTGCAAACATTTCTATTTTATGAACAGCATAGTTTTGCTGCACTGGTGTGAACTTCTTGGACATGAATCCTGTAGGTCTGCAGTCAGTCCACAATGGTCCTTGACCATACATAGTTCCAATTCCTGTCTTTGTTATAAACATCTACTAGTTTAATAACTGGGGTTTTTTTGTATATCACTTTGATTCTGTCAAAGCACCATTGATATAGCAGCCTCCAATGGAATAGAGTCCCATTCATTATTATAGATATGAGTAGTCTCATATATACCATAATATCTGGCAAGAAGTTGGACAGATAATTTATTAATCTAACAAATTATTAGATGTCATAGTAGTTGCAAGAGATGTGTCATTCCCTCAGTTTATAGAGCTTATTCAGATTAGAGTGAATACTCTTATTGTTGATTATGTGGCCTAGGCATTCTACTTGTTCAGCATAGAAGTCACACTTAGACTGCTTGATATATAACTGCTGCTTATGTAGCCTGCCAAACACAATTGCTAGATATGTTTGGTGCTCCTCTATAATGTCTAAATAGATAAATATATCATCTAAATAAATGTATATGCATATACTAAGCATGTCATAGAATATAGTGGTCATTAACTGTTGGAAGGTTGCAGGAGTATTGCAGTCTTCTTGCTGCATTACATTACTGATGTACATTCCTGTGATGGTTGTGAAGACTGATTTTGATAGATCTTCTAGTCAGATATGTACTTATTTATATGTATTAGCTAGATCTATTTTTGAGTGATATTTTGCTCTGGCTAAGTCTTTTCAGATGACTTCTTGGTCTGGCAAAGGAGTAATGTCCTTTATAGTATTGTCATTATAAAATCTTGCATCTATGACAGTCCTTAGTCTTTTTTTTTTTTTTTTTTTTACTCAAAAATTTATATACTAGTGCATGATAGCAGTCTAGTCTCAGGTTAGTAGCCTGGGGTACTATAATGAATATATCCAAAGATGACTACATAACTACAAGACAGATAACAAGTAAAAAATGTCCATCACAATCAGATTACTACTAATGTCTCCCTCCTCAACAAGTGACAAGGACCTTGTTAATATTTTGGTTTCAGTGGCAATGGCCAAGCATGTGCCTACCCTTGCACTCAGCCTCTGCTGTTTTCTGAGAAATTTCCTGGATTGTCTTCTGCAAGTCTGAGGGGGCTGACTTTTCAGCTAGCTACACTCAGTTAAAGCAGTAGTGCCAGAATAGGCACTGTTAGTCAGAAGCACTGTGATTACCTTTATAGTTCACACAGCACATGGCATGCAGGTATGGGGCTCCCACAGGGGTCAGTTTCTGGGATGGCTTTGCAAAGGGGTTATCTCTGCAGCAGGAAGTGTGATTGCAGTGGCTAGCCTCAGTGTGAGGACCAGAGCACTGGGGGCATCAGAGGGCCTGAGAACAACAGGCACAAGTTGAATGTTCCCAGCATCAGCAATGCTGGCACAAAGAGATGCCTGAATGAGAGTGGGCCACATGGATGAAGCATGAGGCCAGGCCAAACTGGAAGGAAGATCCAATTAAGTGCTTGGCTGTAGTGCCTGACTGGGAGTCAAGTACATCAAACTACATGGTAGCGGTGTCAGTACACTGGGAGTTGTGCATGACCCAAGGGCTGTTCACAAGAGTAAAGAAGCCAGCCATGTGGGACTTCCCCATGACTGCCTAAACATCAGAGGTAGTGACCTGCTGGCCATCAACCTTAAAGAAAGGGATGTCCATAACCTTAAGGTAGGACTGTGAACAGAGAAGGGCAGCTTCAACTCCTCTCTCAGGAAGGGAGAGGAGGCGAGAGACACCAGCCTTCACCAGGTCTATTTCATCCTAGAAAGTAACCCAAGAGATAAGGAGGAAAATCCCTCCATATACAAAGTGGCAAGAGTTAACCCAAAGGTCACTCTTACCAAGGGAGCAATTAGCAGCCCCCACTAAAGCTGGGAACTGTGAAGAAGAAGGGAGGGAGTTAATCTTGATAAGGACCTGCTACTAGGAGGGACCAGGAATGGTAGACTTGATCTTCCACTTAGGAGCAGTGGGTGGGACAGACAACTGATGTATCATAATAATATAATCAGAAGGGAGGTTGGGGACTGTCTTGGCCAGGTTGATCAATGACATCACATTGCAAACAGTATCAGCATAGGTATGCTTAATGCTGGAGGGAGGAGGGGGGCACTTGGTGGACTGAGCAGGCCTAGGAGGGGGAGCAGGCTTAGAAGCTGGGGGAGGATAGGCAGTGGTCTCTGAGAGAGGGCCATGTACAGGGAGAGAGGGGGCAGGAGCAGCTAAGTCAGCTATCCTATGGGTTGGAGGGGGACACTGTGGAGTGTCACAGGATAGCATGTTATGCAGGGTAGAAACTAAGGTGGGTGTGCCAGAAAAGTCATTGAAGAGCAGAATATGCCCTTGAGCAGCAAATATGTGCCCCACTGTAACAGACAGGGCACGCACAAAGCACATAAGGTCCTGTGGGTCAGACCAAGGCATACCAGCCAAGGCTGCAAGCAAGTCATTGAGAGAGGTGACCTTCCCCAGCAAATCAGGAGAAGAGGCAGTAGACAGCCAGGAGACAGCAGCCAGAGGGTGAACATGAGGAGCAAAAATACTAGCCCCTAGAGAAAGAGAACCAGTAACAGGGGAAGGGGAGACTGGAGGGGCAGAAGTAGCTGGATGTGATGCTAAAGGCACCAGGCAAGCAGGAGGGGGAGTAAGCTCAGCAGCAACTGAGCTACACTTCTTCTTGCCTTTTTCCTTGTGAGAGACAGGTGTAATGGGATCAGGTGGCCCAGCTGGGAGGACTGATGCACAAGGAGTAGAGAGGCCCATCATTTTGGTGTCATCTCTCTGCAATGGAGTGGGGCTCAACATCTTGGCCTCTGACTCAAACTTGATATCCTCATCCCAAGGACAATTCTTCAAACTGCATATATACACAGACTTATCCTCAGACATAGCAAATACTACTGTATGACCAAAACTGAGGTGATGGTGGTACATGAGAAAAAAGGGATGTGACAGTCCTTAGTCAACTGTCCTTCTTTAGCATACAAAGCAATGGTGTAGCTTAGTCTGTAGAACAAGGCTCCCACTATTTAGCTCTTACATACCTTGTAAGTTTGTCATGAAACATATCTCTTAGTGATTGAGGACAGCAGGGTGGACAGTATTTATATCTTTTGTTCTCATTGATTAGCTTTATTTTGTGGTTTACTTTATGAAATAGTAGTAATTTCTCAGGTAGACCCTGCATAATATCCTGGTTCTCTTTGAACTATTTTTTTCTCAATACTGGGGTATCAGACTTCTTATACTTGTCAGATGGCTTCTTCACCTGACAGCTATGTTGTTCCTCTATTATGCAAAAGTTTCACAGTTTTGTCTCTGAGTCATCCTCAATAAGAAGTCTGGTTGTGAACAAACTGAATATTTGTTCTCTAGCCAGATCATGGGGATAAAATAACCATGTAAATTCCTGAGGTCCTAGGACCTCTTCTTCTGCAGGATATATGTATTCTGTTAATAGCAGCATAGTATCTTCTAGGTATTTCATTTCCTATATGTCACATACTATGGTATTCTATTTATCAGGCATTTGAGTATCATAATACTACTTGAATTGTAATGGCCTTGTTGGTGCATCATATAATTTATATTCATCTACCATGGCTATGAGATCTCAAAATGCCTGTTGAGGTCCTCCAGTCAGCCCAGAGGATACATATATGTATATCCTTTATAGTTAGTAATTACTATTTTTCTTGAGGCTTTCTTTTCTCGTTTTTCCCCTTTCAAGGATCTTTTGGATTCTTACTATTTTCCAATATGTGCTTTAGATCTGTTGGTATCTTATTACCAACATGGCTACTGTAATCTTCTTGAAGATCTTCTACTGATATTTATCTGACTTATCCTTGATGAACATCCTTAAGAAGTCATTCCTTCCCTCCTTTCTCTACTGCTCAGTGATGTTGTAACTAACTATTAGATTCACTAGCTATGTCTACTATCTTGTAGACCTAATTTCCCATTCTCACTTCATTCTTAACAAAGTCAAGCACAATATTATTGGCTCATATAAATGGTGTGCCAATAATCATATCATAGCAATCAAAATTTACTACATTAATATATGTTTTAACAGGAGCATCTCCCATCTTTATCTCTGTGTTAGCTCCAAATAGTTGAGCAGCTTCTAACTATTTCCAACTAGAGTGTGTGTAGGTTTATGAGATCATGGACTTTTATTCCTGCTACATGGGCAAAGCTCAGAGTTATGTCTGTAGTAATACTCTCTGAGTCCCATAGTGTCTATATGCCTATGCTGTTAATATTGATTAATATAACAAGACATTACGTCTCACTAGGCTTTGCTTGAGGATATATAATTTTGTCCTTGTACTTAAGGAGGGTTACTCTCCTTATTTTTACTTTCTCACTCTCACCCTTTTTTATCTCATTTTCTTTTTTAAAAAAATTAACAATTTATTATACAGTGCTTGATCACAGTCCATGCCTAACTACAAACAAATGCTAGCTAGGTAAGTCCAAACCAAACAAGACAAAACAAACTAGATTATGAAACTTGTATTTTTATCTCATCTTCTGGAGTGAAAGATAGCTCTACAGTGAGCCTATTGATGATGATTTCATTATTGTTTGCATCTTGGATCATGGCTCCAAACTCATAGTCTTCATCTACATCAGATCTATAGTCTAACTCAATAACTTCAACTTCAACATATTTATCCTTGCCAGATTTGGCTTTCTGAGGCTTATTATCATCAGCCTCATTATTGTTCTCATCTGAGGGATCCTCTGTGGATCCATTGTCTATATAATTTAAACTATTGCCTCTCTCTGTGATAGTATATATAGCTTTAAGGTAACTTTTACCTTTACTATTTTGGGGGCATTTGTCTGCCCAATGGTTGATGCCACTATATTTTTAGTATAGCCATGCCACACTGGGTCCAGATCCAGTCTGGAGTGATGCCTTGTTAGCATACCTTGGATTGTCATTCAGTTTCTTGAAGAATGTGTTCCTTATATATAGCTTATTGTCTAGCTGTCCACTGGATTTTTTAGGTGTTGAAAGACACCTTAATTTATTGGCTGGTATCCTATTATGACCAGCTGAAATCTTCTTTGGCACCTAAGCTGTTTTCAGCTTAGAGGGGTTTTTCAGGACTGTTTCTAAATTCATATTGCTCATTCTTCTCTTAATCTCTTTTTGAAAGAAAGTGCTAATGTTTTTATGATGTTCATAGTCAAGTGCATGCTTGACAAAATCTTTGATACTGTTCACTTTGGGTGATAGTCCCTTGTTGAACATGAGATACTCAGACATCATACTTGGTATGCCTTGCATAAATGTCCAAACTAAGGAGTAATTGTCAGGGTATATAGCCATTACCCTCATGTGGTCTAGTATATAATCATAGAAGGTTTGAACACCTTCTACAGAGTATTTTACATTTTGAAGGCTCTTACAAGCTTTATATATTGAAGTTAAACATACAAAGCAATCATATAATGCTAGCATTACTGATTTGAAAGTCCAATCATATTTACTATGATTAATACTCATAACATGTTGATTATACATGTCCTTTGCTTCCCTAGTTAAATAGTATTATAGCACAAATATATGGGTTTTATCCATATTATGCTCCTGTGGAGTGTCTAAGTTTCCACCTAGTCCTTTCATTGAATAATTGATGTATAAGTTGAGGACAAAGTTCTCAAGATCACTGTACTTTGTGCTACCACTATATGTGAAGATAGTCTTTTTTGAGGGTTTACTCAGCTTATAACCTTCTGGCATTATCATTTTTTGTGATAAGTATTGGTCAATCATTCATTCTAGATGATCATACATGGCAGTATTATACTGCCTATACATTTCTGCAATTCCAGGACTGGATTTATCAGGTGTCATATCTTTGAATAAGGAGTATTGTTGCTCCTTATAATATAGTAGACCAGATTGGGCTGTTCCTCTAAAGGGGGACCTAAATTCTCTTCTCTTGTCTTTAGGTGCTGCATTACCTGCATCACTGCCTTTAGCTGGTACTGACATGTGTACTGTTTTTCTAAGAGTTTTGTTATGTCCCTTTGCAGATGTGCTGGTGAATGGGTTTGTGAATGAAGGCCCATTACCTTTGCTAGGTTTGGGTTTGGGTGGTTCTGCATCCAATGATTTAATCAGTATATGACCTTGGAATATAATTCTTTGGTTATTTATATTCAAGGATCCATAATTTCATATATCCTCATTATGCATTTGCTATAGAACTACTTGGTCTGTCCATGTGGTAGCCATGGCCACTCTCATTAAGTGAGGATGAGCTGCAAGTGTTGGTTGACTAGCAGCAGTATTAGATACTGTCATCATTGTTGATAGTGGATTCCTAAGTTAATCATCAACCTGGGTAGGCCAAGAGCTAGCTTGAATGTTGGGTTGGCTCACAATAGATTGGTTATAAACTGACTGTGAAGAAGGCTGTGGTACTACAACCACAGTTGGCTTTGAATTCAGACTATATGGCAATGGTGCCATTGTTATTCTCATTGGTGGTGGTAATTTTAGCACTGGCTAAGACTTTGAAGGCATCTGTGGGACAATGATTGTTTTTGATAAGTCCCATATTGGTCTTTTCCCTTTATCTTCCTTTCAGGATAGGGGCTGAGTGAATAATGAAGGTGATTCCACCTTCATTGTGTCAAATACTTCAAGTAGCTTAGGCAATAATATTTTTGTCTGGCTATTGCTGGCTTTTATTTTGTTGTCAATATTCATGAGGTGGTTTTGAAAATTAATATCCTCAATCTTCACTTTTGACAATTGTCCATAGGTTGTACCCATGAATATTCTAGAGGCTGTCCTTTGCACAGGCTCTGGTGAGGTTCTCACACTATACAAAATTGGGAAAGGAAGTTGTGCCAGTGGCAGTTTGTCTCTTTAGCTAGGTGATACAAACACAGAAGGTACCAATAGTGTCCATACATCATCTAAATCAGTTATTTTGACTGATTCAGCTCTTGCAGAATGGTAAGTGGTTGCTAAGTTAGCAACCAATTTGTCCACCTCTTGTCTGCTGGGTTGTGGTGTTTTTACCACAGAGTTATTGCTGGGTTGAAGAGGATTCATCTCCTCTAATCATCACTGAGTACTAAGTTGTGCATTATAGGTTTTAATGTTTTTGTTTGGGTGCTGTGGTGTATTAAGCTGTTTGACAGCTTGACTAGGATTTGTTGTTTTGGACATGGCAGGTGATAGGGGACATCATAGTTCTGGCTGTGGAGTCACTGGGACCCAACAAGAGCTAGAAGATATTTGAGGGGGTTTCCTTTGATCACACTAATTCAAATTGAAGTTGCTAGTTCTTTGAGGGTCAAAATTACCCTTTTGAGGTCCTTTCTTGAACTGAGTGAAAGCTTCAGTTTCCCAAGTTCTGTATACCTTGTTTATAGGTGTAGATACATTAGATCAAAAGAAATTCATTCCCTTCTTGATATCTCTATATTTCTTGCAAAGATATTAGATTACCTTTAGATACATTTCTATATAAATGGGGTTGTCTGTGGGAGGGGCTCTTTGGTTTCTTCAAAACCATTTCTCCATTATAGTTTGTATATGTACACAAAATTGTTCTCAACAATGTGGGCTTGACATGTCATTCATTTGAAATAGAGACTCTTTAGCCCATACTTAACACAAGCTTCACAAGTCTTAATTGAGACATTCTCATTCTCTCCCTCTCTTACAAACAGCAAACCCACTACTTCATGAACATCTATTCTGATTGTGGGAGTAGCCACTTGGCTATATGTGTGATATAGTGTTTTGATACACTTGGATATACTTGGTGGCATGGACCTGTGGCATGGATTATGCATTTGTGTAGTTTGATTGTGTTTTCTTTCATTTCCTCTTTTAGTCATGTTTTTAATATTTCACTGTGTTGTGTATTCTGACAGTATTTCACTATGCTTAGACACTAGTTGCACTACCAGACATATCCCCTGTTCTATCTCTTGACCCTTAGGCTCCAGTAGTATAAATACTTGCCTGTAATTCATAATTAAGCATCTAATTCACTCTCTGGTTCTCATTGAAAACAACGCTCAAAATAAATCTTAAAGTATTATCTTGTTATCTTATATTGACTTCATCCCCTACCCCTCAACCACTTTCCTCTTTGAACTCAGTACCTTCCCTCACAAATTGGAGCCCACCATGAGGGGATAGTTGTCAACTATCCACTCAGCCCCATTTCTCTGCTATCACTATATCCACCAATACTTAGTCTGATGACAACTCCAATGTTCTAAAAACTTGACAAAAAGTATATCTTAAAGAAAAGTCACTGACACCCTTGAGGATCCCATGGTCAACAAAAGGACAAAGTAAAGTAAAGACACTAATAAAAGCCCTGGATGATAATGAGATGTTACATGGACATGCACAAAAAGAACTACTAAGTCAATTCAAAGTTACAACAAAATTAGAAACACTACCTATGTCAACACAACCAGCTACAACCAGAGTCTTGGGAATGCCTACCCCTGGGTCTAGGTGAGCTCCAGACTTGGATTTACAGTACACAGAAGATTTGAGGGAGTTTTTGGAGGAATTTGAGGAGTTGGCAGAGAAGTGTGGGTTGACAAAGAAGGTGAAGGTGAAGGCAGTTGTGAAGTATGTTGATTGAGAGACAAATCAGTTCTAGAAGAGGTTAGAAGGATTTGGTGATGACTATAAGGTGTTGAAGAAGAAAATCATTGGTGCTTACTTGAAGATGCTTCTTGATGATAAACCTACAGTGGCACAGCTTGTCAAGCTAGTCAAGAAGTCAGCAAAGGGTGTAATCAAAGACAAAGAAGACCTTGATGCTTACTACTGAAAGTTCTGGATTATTGCTGCTGACCTGATAGAAGCTTCAGCTATTAATGATAAGCAACACAAAGAGTATTTTTGGAAGAGCATACCTTGGGACCTTCATTATCCTATCAGTGATCATTTGGAGGCATACAATCCCAATTTTGAAAGTGATCAAGTTCCAGAGATGGTGAAAGCAATAGAAGCAGGATAGTTTGTATTGAGAAAAGCAGCAGCATGAGGGGGATGGGATTATATGTTGAAAAAGGGGAAGAGATTGAGAAAGGTGGAGCTGAGCAAGGACAAGTCAGGTAATGAGGTAATTGGGATAGAGACAGGATCAGAGTCAGACAGTGATAGGGAGAGGGTGGTAAAGAGATCTGGAAAGGAGGTTAGAACAAGAAAAGTGAGGTTTGAGGATAGAAGGGAGAGGAAAAGGATGTGAGGGGACAGGTGGAAGAACTTACCAAAAGGTTGTTACAACTAGACATGAAGGACAACTCATATGCCACAGCCTATGCTCAACTTTTTATTATAGCACCAAGTCTGACCAACAAACTTCCCATCCCTTCTTGGTTTAGCAGCAACACTGCAGCAGTTTTAAATACAACAACTACACTACTTAGGCCTGCCAACTCAAATATGCCAGCTCTATGTGAATTCTTGTATCACTTTTGCAAGAGGTCTGACTACTATATGAGGACTTGTCCTATTGCAGCTGAGTATGTTTGACTTGAGTGCATTATCCTCCAGCCAAATGGATATTACACTCACACCAATGGCATCTGCATTGAATGTTACCCAGGCAGACTTAGAGCTGCAATTGATCTTAAGATGGGCATAACCAACACAATGTCTACTACTCAGCCTATACAATAAGATTGTCCACCACATATGCCAAACACATCACCAATACCAACTGCATTCAGTTCATTCATTGGAGCCATAGAATTTGAGGAGGAGGATAGATTTGTGTGGGGAGCAATAGCAGAGTTGGAAAAGGAGGTTGAACAGGAGGTTGATGGGTTTGCAATGACAAGAGCTCAAGGGAAAAGGGAGGTGAATAAGAAAACTGAAAGGGAGAAGGTGGAGGTTGATCAGAAGGCAGTAGAGAAAAGGACAATTATCACTCACCAACCAGCATATCATTGAGAGCCTAGAATTGCAAATTCTGAAGCACCACAACACATTCTTCAATGTATTCTTGATGTTGAGGTTTCAAACCTCAAGGTTCACAATCTATTGGCTCTTAGTGGTGATCTTCACAAGGAGATGGTGGAGCAAACACATACCTAGAACAAATCTTCAACTATTAACACAGTCTTGGTGTCAGTACCTGAGGTTCCATTGGAGTTTGTGACACTACTTCAAGAAGTAGAAGTTGTGGTGATGGAGAGACATTGTGAGTTAGGATTGTTAGATGAGGGGTCAGAGATTGTGATTGTGTGGGAGGATTTGTGTGAGGAGCTGGGGCTGGAGATAAACTGGGGGTGGAAAATGACAATGCAGACAGCAAATAGGGGGAAGAAGAAGATGCAGGGGTGTGTTGAGTTTTTGGAGTTGAAGGTGGGAGGTGTGAAGACTTACACACATGTGTTTGTGGTTCAGAGGGTGCTATATCATTTGTTGTTGGAGAGGCTGTGGCAGAAGGGTGTGAAGTTGGAAAAGGTAGAAAGAGCAGATGGAAGTGTTGATGTGGAGATTTTGGACCCAGGAGAGGAGGGGAGATAAGTGGTTATACCAACAAGGGAGAGGATGGGTAAGCAGTTGAAGAGTGGGATGGTAGTGCTGTAAGATGGTGATGAGACAGGAAGAGAAATGGAGATTCAGGCAAGGGATGACACACTCACAGAGGCAATTCTTTTATTGACATTCACATATAATGTCAACACCCACTGTCTTGCCTACAAGAAAGTTGTGAATAAAGTTCAACCAGTACCCAAAACAATGCCAAGTAGCATCAGGATCATTCATGAATTTTCTGAGGATCCACTGAAAACCTTACCTTAGTTGTCTCCTTATCCACCACTATTTTCACCAGGTGTTCATCTGATACAAGAGAGGATGAATGAACTGGGATTGCTAGAGAACAAGTTTTTGTGGGAGGAAGAGAGGAAGTTGGTTGCACAAGTGCTGGTAATGCATGAGAAAGGTCTAGCATGGGATGAGATGGAGAAGGGAAGATTTCATGATGAGTATTTCTCACCAGTCAAGATTCCTGTGCAGAAACATGAAGTCTGGACCCAAAAGTCACTGCTGATCTCCTCAGGTATTTGTGAGAAGGTGATTGACCTCATCCACAAAAAGGTCGACTTGGGTGTATATGAGCTCTCCTATAGCTCATATCAACATCAGTGGTTCATTGTAGCAAAGAAGGACAGAAACATATAAATCATGCACAACCTTACTCCCCTTAATGCAGTCACCATTTATGATTCCCAGGAACCACCTCTTGTCTATCTTTATACAGAACAGTGCTTGGTACAATCTGTCTACTCAGGTCTGGATCTTTTTGTTGGATATGATCATGATACTTTAGCAGAGGAATCACAGGATTATATAACTTTCAATATACCTCTTGGAACTATGCACTTGACTGTTCTTTCTCAGAGCTGGACTGGTTCAGTCAGAATTTTCCATAATAATGTTGCTTTTATTCTGCAGTACAAGACAGACAGGGCCCCAAATTTCCTAGATGATATCACACTCTTAGGGCCAAAAACACACTATGAAAACCCAGATGGCACTTACAAAGTTATTCCTGAAAATCCAAACATATGATACTTTATCTGGGAACATGCTATTGATCTCAATTAAGTCCTTCACTGTCTTGTACATGCAGGGGCAAGAGTATCTGTGAAGAAGCTATAGTTGTGTCAGCCAGAAATTGTAGTCATAGGAAGAAAGTGTATATATGAGGAGCAGGAGCTAGATGTGAGGACAGTGGAGAAAGTCTTGAAGTAGCCAGAATGTCAGAATGTGTCAGAAGTATGAGGATTTTTGGGGATGGCAGGGATAATGTGGAATTGTATCAAAGGTTTTGTGGAGGTAGCATACCCATTGACAAAGTTGACAAGGGTTATGAAAGAAGAGTTTAGATGGGGCAAGGAGCAGAAGTTAGCAATGGAAGTAATGAAGAGATGAGTCTCTACCTGTAAGGCAATCTAACCCATTGATCATTCCCTTTCCTTTCCAATCATCTTATCCATTGACACTTCAGTGATCACAGTCAGTTTTATCCTGGCCCAGCTTGATGCAGAGAAATAACAGTGACTTGTGAGGTTTGGATCAATAGCATGGAACAAACAAGTTTCACAGTACTCACAATCAAAACTCAAGCTCTGCAGTCTCTTTCAAGTGCTGAATGCAATGAAGCTCTGGCTTATTAGTGCAAAGAAATTAGTAATTGAAGTTAATGCTCAGTATATCAAAGGGATGCTTAACAAACCCAATTTACACTCCAACATGGCAATGAATTGATAGATTTCAGCAATCCTGATGTTTGATTTCAAGCTTGTATATGTGCCTAGAGTAAAGCATAAAGGATCTGATGGGTTGTCTAGGAGAAGGATAGCAGAGGGCAAGGGTGAGACAGATGGTGAGAGTATTGAAGAGGTAGAGAACTGGGTAGATAAGGTGATTGGGTGTAGAGTCTGGGTTGCTGGCTTGTTGAGTAACAGTGGTGAAGCATTGGTAATGGCAGCAGGGGAAAGTGTGAGGAGTGACAGGAACATCACATTGGAAAGAAAGAGGGAGGAGAGGGACAAGTTGGATGGATTTGATGGATTTTTGGAGGTCAGGAATAAGAACAATAGGGTGAAGGAGAAAGAAAAAGAATTGAGAGAGATTATAATCTTTTTGGAGATGATGAAGCTACCAGAGGGACTTATTGACAAGGCCAAGCAATTATTTATCAGATATGCTAGCAAGTTCTTTATGCAAGGTGGCAAGTTATAGTGATATAAACATTGAGGAAGACATTAACAAGTGGTCAATGATAAATAAGAACAATATTAGCTGTTGATCAAGTCACATGACCAATTAGATCATAAGAGGTTTTATACTATATGACACACCTTGGACAATTGCTTCTGGTGGCCCTCTATCAACTTCAACATTTGCTGGATCATTGATACATGTCATTAATGCCAGATTCAATCTCTCAAACATGTTGTTATACCTCCTGTGGTCCAAGTCCCTGCCCCTCTCTTCCATAAAGTCTACATTAACATAATGTATATGTCTCCATCCCATGGCTACAAATATATCATTCAGGCTCAGGATTCACTTACTGGCTGGGTCAAATAGAGAGCTCTCACACATGAAACTGGCCATACTCTGGGCCAATTCATTTTTGAAGAAATCCTGTGTTGCTGGGGAGGACTTGAAGAAATAGTCATAGACAATGGGATGGCCTTTGTTGTGGTATTGGATTGGATTGCTGACCAGTATCATATTTGTCATATTCGAATCTTGGTCTACAACTCTCAGTCAAATGGCATCATTGAGACAACTCATAGGACTATTCATGACAGCTTAGTCAAAATATGTGCAGGAAATGTCAAGATCTGGTATGAATATGCCCCCTATATCTTTTGGGCAGATCATGTCACTACTTGAAAGTCTACCAGTATGACCCCCTATTATGCAGTTCATGGTGTTGAACCTCTTCATCCTTTTGACATCACTGAATGTTATGATCAGTGGAACTTCATTCTCATACATGGATGGTGACATCATCTTTGATCCAGAATCATTTATCTATCCTTCTAATGACTCCATGTCTGACCCCTACTTCCCAGTGTGATCTGTGTTCTATATTTAACAGACTATTTCCAGATATGTAGTATGTTGCCACATTTCTTTGTCTCTTTACTGTAGTGCTCAGTAGTGTTCTCCAGCACTCTCCCTCGCCTTGGATCTTAGTGTAATCCTACCTTCACCCTAGACCCAGTGATCGTCTATAGTTGATAGTATTACTTTGGTATATAAAGCCGATGTAGTAGTAGGTATAACTCCCAAGTTATATACTAGTTTATATCATGCATAAACCTCTTACATGATAACTAGCTGAGCTTTTATCAGTTGCTCTCTTAAACTCTGCTTGTGTTTGCTTGTATATAAGCATTATATGGCGCACATTAACCTTTGCACATTACACCCTGCTCTAGGCTAGACCCTTGTCACTAGAGTGTGTGGTAAGGCCCACTGATTCTTCCAGATAGGCCAGGTAGCAATAACATAAGTATATAACTTGCTTTGCAAACCTTGGCATGCATCATATTCTCGGACTCCATAGGGCTCTACACTTCATTGTTAGGCAACTCTATATTGCAGGCTCTATGCTCTATTGCTAGGCTCCCTGCACTGATTGGCTCTACACTCTATCACTAGGCTCCCAATCACAAGTGGACTCTATGCCACTGCTGCTAGACTCTCCACACCTATTCCTTGCCACCATACAAGAGGGTCTGTCCAACCTTTAACAACAACTGTCTAGTTCAGGATGTTAACAAGAGTTTAATCCAACATACCTCTGCTAAGTCCCTGTCATCCTACAAGCCCTGTGCACCACTGTAGAAGAAGTCAAACTGAGGTCACTGACTTATATCTAAAAACTGAATCTATTTCTTCGCATCCCACTATTCTTCCATTATTCTCTTCTATACCCACTCCTCCTCATCCTCATCTTCTTGGACAACTACTTCAACCTCAACCTCTAATAATCTTATCGACCACTACGACGCTGCACGTCTCACCTCACAATACCACCTCGACCCCCACCTCTATTGCTTACATGCTCCACTTCCTCAGGAGCCCCATATCCCTCCACCTCTGAACAAAGGAAAGAAGCCAGAGAATGTAGAAAGAATTCTCCCCCACCCAGTTCATCATCAGGAGAAACAACTACCACCTCAACTACTCACACCGCTTCACCTTCTCCCAAAACCTTGCCTAAACTCCCAGGCACACTACCCTCCTCAATCCTGCCCACAATTGCTTCCTCTAGCAAAGGAAAAGGAAGACAAACTCAAGAATCTCTTGAGACTGAGCTATTCCAAACCCAAATCATTCCACTCACCCCAGCTGAAGAACAAAGACTTGAGCAAGCCAAACAGAAAACCCAACAACAGGATATTGCACAACTCAACAATACCATCTCATTCTATGACAACAAATCCATTAATAACCCCCTCAACAATCTTGAATCAACCCTCTACAAGTTTCTTGTACAGCAATGATCATTTGTTGCAGACAAGCTCTTTAACGTCACAAAACTTGACCTTGACACAGTACGACAAAGACTTGTCAACCTCAGGTATCAATCCCACAAGCAACCCCTCAATCCCTTCGAACTCTCGGTATTCGAAGCCCTCGAAACTAGAGAACTTACCCTTGACCCCACCTCTGGATTACAACTAAATCCCAGACAATCTTCCCTTCCCTCACTTCTGCCACAATCTACAGGCCACACTTCAACTCCAACAAGAACACCCTGAGCCGCATCTCTGCCACCTGTCAGGAATACACCTAGAACCCTGCATTAACCACCTCCGAACCCGCCACCTAATCCACCCCCAACTAATGTACCCAACATGGTGACAACAACTCCAAAACGACCTAAGTTCAACACTCCACCAACATTCCTTGGTAACCCAAAGGATTATC
>KQ962486.1:13348-24347 GCA_001563735.1 Leucoagaricus sp. SymC.cos
ACTGCTCCTGATGCAGAGCTTCATGCCATCCGGATGGGTGTCTTCGCTGTGTGTGCGCAGGAGGGTGCCCGCTATATTGTCCTGTTCACTGACCACCCTGCTTTGGCTAGGTGGGCAATGGACCCCTCTGTCAGCAGCAGGCAGGCCCAGGCTTTGCTCGTATGTCATTGTTTGCAGAAGTGGCTGGGGGATGATCCCTCTTGCACTTTTGCATTTATACAGGTTCACTCCTCTTTGGAGTGGCCTTTGCATCAAATGGTCCATCACAAAGTGATGGACCCTTCCTTCAAGGTGTCTGTGGGGGATTCTCCCTTCACAACCCTTAATTATATTCATACGGCTGAGGCTCAGGCCTGTCACGATGAGTGGACTAGGCAGTTCACTTCATCGAGCTCCTCTGGGAGAGATTTCTTGCACCTTACTGATGTCAAGGGCAAGCGTTTGATACCTACATACCTTTCTGGGGGTACGTGGCTTAAGTATTTGCATGATTCACCAACCTGTGCTCAGGTCTGCCAGGCAGTTTTGAATCATGCACCTATCGGGGAGTTTAGGCACCGGTTTAAACTCTCTAATGATCATTCTTGTCCTTGCAGGTCTGCTTATTTGCAGACTCATGAGCATATTTTGGCCAGATGCACTGACTTTGGCCCCTCTCGGCACTTCCCCAAGCTTTGGGAGGAGTTGCTCAAGTTTTGCAAGGAGAACCCAAAGGCGTTCTCCTTTGTGCACCTCCCTGGAGGATAAGAACAGTGCGGCCACTCTTCGGCAGTTGCTGGGTTTCCTGGGGGCCCACTTGGGGTCCTTGGGGGGTCTGGCATTGGCAGCTGATGGGGGCTGTGCTAGTTGCTCCTTAGCACTCACTCTCCACATTGTGCGGGAGCAAGGGCGATAGACTCTACCTGCTTTTCGTCCACCTCTGGGTGTAGGGAGGGTGTATCTTCAGTGTAGGCTGCCATGTTCAGCTGAGCTGGGAGGAATTTGTTCTTCATAGTGTAACTGTAGCGTACTATTGTAGTTGTTGCGACTGGACTGCTATCGCACACTGGTATATAAATTTATGAGTTAAAAAAAAAAAAAAAAAAAAAAAAAAAAAATGCTAGAAATATGAGAACTTGTAGATGATGCTGAAGAAAGTGAAGTCAAAGAAATATATGAAGAAATTAACACTATTAACTCTACAGTATTTCCCATCAAGATATCCAAAATATAAAGGATTTTGCTTAAGGAGACTTGCCCAGTCCATACCAAGCTCTCTTATTTCCCCACCTTTGAGATCTCATCCACCTAGGAATGTAGGACATTTTATAAACAATGTACAACTCTACAAGTCACCTAGTTGAGTAATATATCTGGTTTGTTGCCTAAATGTGGATTTGAACTCTAAGAAAAACATGGAAATCCTTGCTCTTCTTGACTTCAGTGTCTCAGGAATTTTCATTGACCCCTTATTTATTTAACTTCATAATCTCAAACCTCTTCTTTGCCCCCTCAAAAACCCTGTCACTATTGGAAATGCTGATGGTACAACCAACCAACAAGAAACAGCCACTCATTACTGTCCCCTCACCATTACTGTTGATAGAATCAATATGGATATCAAACCTAAAGTCATTAGCTTAGAATGCCCCTGTATGATCTTAGGCCTTCCATGGCTACAACAATATAATCCAGATATTAATTGGAAAAATGGTATTCTATAATAGAGACAACATCCTTGGAAACAAAAACAATTTCAAGAACTTGTTAATTCAATACATGAGGACAACTACCCCATTAAAATTAACAATCTGTCCTATCTCAAACCTACAGGACAAGATTTTGAAGAAATCAACTTTAAAACCTCTACCTCCATATTCCTCAACCAACAGTTCAAAGCCAAAAGACAGGATAATTCAAAGAAAGCTGTACTCCAAGAATACCACAACTTTCTCAAAGTATTTGACAAGAAAGCATCTGAGAGATATCCTCCACCTTATTCTTAGAATCACAAAATTGAGACCAAACCCTCCTTCTGCCCCATTTTGATGAAATCATATCCATTATCCTTCAAAGAAGAACAAGAACTCAATGCATTCCTTAAAGAAAACCTCAACAAAGACCACATTAAACTGTCTAAATCCACCATGGCATCCCTTTTCTTCTTTGTAGCAAAGAAAGATGGAAAACTACAACTCTGCTAAGACTACCATGACCTTAATGAATACACCATCAAGAACACCTATCCTATTCCCCTTATATCCCAAATTCTCAACAAACTCAAAGGCACAAAATACTTCACAAAACTTGACATACACCTTAGATATAATAATATTAGGATTCACTCCCAAGACATATGGAAAGCCACCTTCAAAACTCATAAAGGCTTATTTGAACCCACTGTCATGTTCTTTGAAATATGCAATTCCCCCACCACATTTCAATCAATGATAGATTCCCTGTTCTGACCACTCATTAATCAAGATGTCATAATAGTCTATTTAGACAACATATTGATCTATGTCAAGACTAAAGAAGAACTTTGATGGATTACTTGCAAAGTTCTAAAAATACTTTAAGATAATGATCTCTACTTAAAGACTGAAAAATGTGAGTTCAAACAACAAACCCTTGAATACCTTGGTATTATCATCAAACCTGACTCAGTCTTAATAGACCTCACTAAACTAAAAGGGATTAAAGACTGGCCTACACCAAAATGCACCTGAGATGTTCAAAAATTTATTGGATTCTGTAACTTCTATTGAAGATTTATGCATCAATATGCTGACTATGCATAACCCCTTAATGCACTCATGAACAAAAACAAACCTTTTATTTGGACACCAGAATATGATACAGCATTTACCCAATTAAAAGAAGAATTCCTCAAAGAACTCATACTGCTCATGTCTGACTATACAAAACTCTTCAAACTCAAATGTGATGCATCACAATTTGCTTCTGGAGCCATTCTTCTACAAAAAGATAACAATAGTGTCAAACATCCCATTGCTTATCTCTCCAAATTGTTCACTACTGCAGAATGCAACTACCATTGCTCTGAACAAGAATTCTTTGCCATCATCTGTGCCCTCAAAGAATGGAGACACTATATCAAAGGATCCCCTCACAAAACTATTGTCTGGTCAGACCACAAAAATCTGAAAAGATGGAAAAAACCTCAGGATCTCAGCTGATGCCAAGCATGCTGGACCCAATATCTTTCCAGATTTGACCTAGAAATTAAACATATCACTAGACAAAATAATGGACCTGCCAATGCTTTATCTTGTTGCCCCGACCATAAACCAACAGATAAAGATAATCACAATATCACTGCCCTTCTCAATAAATTCTTTGAAAAAGAAGAATTACATGTCATCAATGATGCCACCACTACTCTCATTTGAGAATCCCCAGGCTTCAAAGGATTGCCTTGTGTAAATGGCAAATTATCTATTCCTAATAATCTCATCATCAAACACCAACTCCTACAATATTGTCATGATATCCCTACTGCTGGACACCTAGGAATAGCCAAAACACTTTGAAAACTCCAATCATTTGTTTACTGGCCCAGAATGAAATCCTTTGTTGTTAACTACATTAATGGATGTGGTAAATGCCAGCAATTCAAAATAAACCATCACCCCACCAAACTACTCCCTATGCCCATCAAAGCCCTTCAATTCACTGTCCTCTTCACCCAAATTTCCATGGACCTAATCACCAACCTACCCCCTGTTGACAGCTACAATAGCATATTATCCATGGTGGACCATGGTCTTACAAAAGGGATAATACTTGTCCTAACATCTAAAATGGCCAACTCTGAGAAAATCACAGATTTACTCAATGAAAGAGTATTTTTATGCTATAGAATTCCTAAAAATATTATTAGCAATTGCAACCCCTGTTTTTCATCTCACTTCATGAAAGGCCTCACCAAAGCTATTGGTATTGAGCAAGCTCTCTCTACTGCCTTTCACCCTCAAACAGATGGAACTACTGAATGCTTCAGTCAAGGAATCCAAAAATACCTTGCCATCTACTGCAACAGAGACCTCCAAAAATGGAAAAAGATGTTACCAACTGTAGAATTTGTTCACAACTTGCAGTGCCATGCTAGACAAAAACACTCTCTCTTCAAATTGCTCTATGGCTACAATCCCAAACCCTACTCTATCACAGAACCCACCACAGTATCTGCCATAGATGAATATCTTGAGCAACTAGAACAATCCTGCCAGCTTGCCCTAGAAGCTCATGAGAAAGCTAGACAAGTAATGCTTGAATGTCACAATAACCCAAATTGGGAACTCTTTGAAGTTGGACAAAAAGTTTGGCTTAACAATCAAAACCTCGCCACCACTGCTAACAAAGACACTTTACAGAAATATACCCAAAAAGTTGAAGGACCCTTCCAAATACATCAAAAACTCTCACCAGTCACCTATGAACTTGACTTACCAACCAACTGGAAGATCCACAACAGGTTCCATGCCTCACTTCTCACTCCATATAAGAAAACCTCACAATACAATCCTAACTTCTTTGATCCACCACCTGACCTTGTAGACAGATTTGAAGAATATGAAATCAAGAAGATTATCAAGCACAAGAGAACCCCACAGGATATAAAGTACCTAATTAGGTAAAAAGGCTATTCCCTATCTGACAATACTTGAGAATGGGAGGACAACCTCAAATACTCAAGAGAATTACTCAGGGAGTATAAAGTCACAAATAAATTACTCCAGAACAATGCAGGAATCTGCTTCAAGCCAATCAAGCAAAAGTACTGTGCACAAAAACCATAAAACCCTCCTCATATCCCTTTTGCTTTTCTAATCCTATTAAATATTATATTCATATCATTGCTTTCTACACCTTTCACATACCTCATCCTTGTGCCCCCTCATGTTCAATGAATCAATCCAACCCTGGACTTACTTCAACATGCTCTCATTCTTTCATCCTGACATTGAATGGTGCTCTGATGATGAATGAGAATATGTACAATAATATCTTGAATGAATAGATCACCAGTCTACCTCTGACACCACCTCTGACAGCTGCTCAAATACCTCTTCCCATACCAGGGCCTACTCTACTGCTCCCCAGTCTCCAAACCCCATACCAACAGGACACCCAACCAATGCCACTAGTACCAACCAATATGCCACAACCTCCACTCATCACAACAACTGACCTCAGAGTCCCTACTATTTCTTACTGCCCTCCTCCTCCACCACAACTAAGATACAGACCAGGCTCTTTCAAAGCATTGATCATGCTTGAGAAACCCACTCTACAATGTTCATCTATTATAATGATAAGTTGCAAATAGCTATCTTGGTCAACACCTTCTAGAAGAATATCCTTACTGTACTTTATCAATGATATAGTGCCACAATTGCCTACAATGACACTATCCAGAGCTATAAGGACTTGGACAATAACAAATTCCCCTGTCACCATCTCAGGATATATCAAAGGTTCTTTCTACTTGATCACACTGCAAAGCAGTCAGGAACTCTGCAATGAGATATTCAATATAGAGAGACACATCAGGAGAATATTCCTCACTCTAATAACACCAGTCAAATAACTCAAGGAGAAGACCCAAACCCTCTGGTATATAACAAAAATAGGAAACTGGCTAATGATAATAACAACAATAGAGATCAATAATCTCAAACAACTTCTATCCAATGACCCTCCTCCTTCTCATCAGGCTATGGAAGAAGATGCTTTTACTGCCACCAACTGGGTCATATCAAATTGGAATTTTCATACTATTACTGCTCTAGTTGCTGCTGATACAGTCCCAGCCATACTGCATACCAGTATCTGGAAAATTCTTGACCAAGAAATTGATCATGAGTTTTTCATTCCTCTCTTTACTCCCAATCATCCTCCATCAGATCACAATCCAGCCCACCTAGAATTTGATGACCTCATATACCTGCTCCAGCTAATCATGATAGAAGCTAAGAAGAAGAAACTTAACTAAATGATCACTCTCCTCCCCAAACCAGCCATCCCAGTGAACATATCCTTACCTGACCCAATATCCCCATTCCAATCTTGGCCTACCCCTCTAAATATCCCAACCATATCTCCACTCAACAGCAAACTATCCCCAATGAACAACTCTCCCCAAAAGTCATCTTCATTGAAGCTCTTAACTGACAAGACCAACATTGAAGTCAACCTATCTGACAATGCCCTATCCAACTCACTCTTGTTCCCCTCTCTCACACTGGAATCCCTACCACTGTATTTAATGACCTTAGCATCTAACCATGTCTTTCACCAAACTGATCCCCAGATAGGACATTGCTGAGTTCACCTATCTCTTCTCCTTGCTGCTATTGAACAATCTGATCTTGCCCTTACAATCATACTAGAGAACTAATATGAGATGGAACAGTTGAGTTGACTCTTTACAGACCAGATTCCAGAGATTGGTATCTTAACTACACTTTCAACCCTTTTGATATTAACTCCTACACTAATTTCAACCCAGTGGCTAACTACAATATTTCTGGAGAAGGATGCTTCAATTGTTAATGAGATTGATACAGAGATCAATCCTTATGAAAGGGATAATGTTATGATCAATGAGACTTCACTCCCATATTTGGACAATAACATTATACCTGATCTAAACATGCCTATTTTTTCTTCTAACAATTCTATATTTAACTCATTATTCTACTTCTGATCCATCTTTCATATTAGCACTAATTCTTCCCAGATTTATAGTATGACTTCACTTTCCTCTGTCTGTTTTATTCTCACTTATCCAGACATTCAACCTCACCCAGGTCCCAGTTTTGACTGCCAGTAGTTCTGTTCTGTACTCTAACAGAGTACTTATCCACATCTTAGACCAAGTCATTATCTATAGATAGTAGTACTACATTTGTATATAAAGCTGATGTATCAGTAGGTATAACTCCAAGTTATATACTAGTTTATATCATGCATAATCCTTTTGTATGAATATTCTAGTTGAGCTCTCATCAGTTGCTCTCTTGAACTCTACTTGTGTTTGCTCATGTATAAGTGTTTATGGTGCACATAACCTTTGCATGTTACATCCTGCTCTAAGCTAGACCCTTATCACTAGAGTGTGTGGTAAGGCCCACTAAGTCTTCCAGATAGGCTGGATAGCAATAACACAGAGTATATAGCCATCACTCTTGTGTAGTCTAGTATGTGATTGTAGAAGGTTTGAACACCTTCTTCTACTGAGTACTTTACATTTTGAAGGCTCTTGTGAGCTTTATACATTGAAGTTGGTTGAACAAATTGATCATATAGAGCTAACATTACCAATTTGAATGTCCAATCATATTTACTATGATTAATACTCATCACATGTTGATTATACATGTCCTTTGCTTCACCAGTTAAATGGTATTGCAACACAAATATACAGGTTTTGTCCATGTTATTCTTCTGTAAATTGTTTAGGTTTCTACCTAATCTTTTCATCAAATAATCAATGCACAAGTTGAGGACAAAGTCCTCAAGGTCACTGTACTTTGCACTGCTGCCATATATGATGGTAGTCTTTTCTGAAGGTTTACTCAGTTTATAACCTTCTGGCATTATTATTTTTTGTGCTAAATATTGGTCAATCATTCATTCTAAATAATTGTACATGGCAGCATTATACTGTCTATGTGTTTCTGCAATTCCAGGACTGGATTCATCAGGTGCCATATCTCTAAATAAGGAGTATTGTTGCTCCTTATAATATGGTGCACCAGGCTGATATGTCCCTCTGAATTCTCATCTCTTATCTTTAGGTGCTATGTCACCTGTGTCACTGCTTTTGGCTAGTACCAACATGTATACTGTCTTTTTAAAGGTCTCTTGTTGTCCCTTTGCCAGCATGCTGGTGAATGGGTTTATGAATAAAGGCCCATTACTCTCACTAGGTTCAGTTTTGGGTGGCCCTGCACCTAATGACTCAATTGGTATATGACCTTAGAAAATAATCTCTTGGTCATTGATATTTGAGGATCCATAATTTCAGATATCCTCATTACACATCCACTGTAGTCCTACTCAGTCTGTCCATGCAGCAGCCATAGGTACTCTCATCATTTGATAATGAGCAGTGGCTGTTGGTTGGCTAGCAGTGGTATTATGTACTGTCATCATCATAGGTGGTGGGCTTCTAGGTTGATCATCAACCTGGGCAGGTAGCAGATTGGTCTGAGTGTCAGGCTGGTTCACAATCAGTTGGTTATAAACTGGTTGTGAAGGTGGCTGTGGTGCTACAACCTCAGCTAGCTTAGGATTTAGATTATACAGTAATGGTGCTGTAGCTATTCTCATTGGTAGTGGCAATTTTAGTACTAGCTGTGACCTTACTAGTATTTGTGGGATAATGAGGGGCTTTGTTATATTCCATAATGGTCTTTTCTCCTTATCTTCCTTCCAAGATAGGGGCTGAGTGAATAGGGAAGGTGATTTCACCTTTGTAGTGTCAAATATCTCAATTAGTTCAGGCACTTTCATTTTTGCCTGTTCTTTATTGGTTTTCAGTATGTTGGTGATGTTTGCTTGATGATTTTGAGGAGTAACATCCTCTAGTTTCACCTTTGACAATTGTCTATAGGTTGTACCCATAAATCTTCTAGGGGCTGTAACTAGCACTGGGGCTGGTGAGATTTCTGTACTATATGAGATCAGAAAAGGGAGCTGTGCCAATGGCAACATATCTCTTTGGTTGGGGGATATGAGTATAGATGGCACTAATAGTGTCTATGCATCATCAAAATCAGCCAATTAGACCAATTCAGCTCTCACAGAATGATAAGTGGTTGCTAAGTTAGCAATCAATTTATCAGCCTCTCATCTGCTGGGCTGTGATGTTTTCACCACAGAATTGTTGCTAGATTGAAGGGGATTCATCCCCTCCAATCATTGCTGAGCACTGAGTCATGTGTTGTAGATTCTGATACTTTTGTGTGGGTGTCATAGTATATTAAGCTGTTTGACAGCTTGACTGGTATTTGTCATTTCAGACATGACAGGTGATGGGGCATGTTATAGTTCCAGCTGTGGGGTCATTAGGATCCAGCAAGAGCTAGATGATATTTGAGGAGGTTCTCTTTGATCACACCAATTCTGATCAAAATCACTGGTCCTTCAAGGGTCAAAATTACCCTCTCAAGGTTTTTTTTTGAACTGAGTGAAAGCTTTAGTTTCCCAAGTTCCATACATCTCATTCATAAGTGTAGATATGTTAGATTGAGGGGAATTCATTCTCTTCTTGATATCTCTATATTTCTCACAAAGGTGTTGAATTGTCTTTAGACACATCTCCACATAAATGGAGTTGTCTGGAGGAGGAGCTCTTTGGTTCCTTCAAAACCATTCCTTTGTTATAGTTTATGTATATACATAGATTTGTTCTCAATAATGTGGACTTGACATATCATTCATTCAAAATAGGGACTCAATCTTGTCCTCTTCTTTGAATACCTCTTTGAGCTCAAGTGCTCAAATGTCAGGGGATTGAAGGGATATATTTCCTATCTCTTCAGTAATAATATATAAGCTGCCCTCTTGCTTGGATAGGCTTTTATGCCCTAACTGTACATCATGCAGTCACTCTGTTGGTGAGTTACTAGACAGAGGCTCCTCTGGCACCTTATAATGTTCTGCTGGTATCAGTTCAGCATCAATGAGGGCTGAACCTACTTATGACTCAGTGGGGTTCTCAGGTATATAGACCTTGTATGTGTCCATACTCTGATTGGTTGGCATCTCTGTGGTGAGTGTGGTGCCCCAGTGTAGATCATTGGCATCATATGACACTGTTGCATTATTATTTAGGTCTTTGAAATGACTTAGCAGATGGCTTCCTTAAGAAGTTATAAAAAGTTAATTTTGCAAGGTTAAAGTTTTATATGGAGTTATTGTGGCAATATTGCTGTTATTTTCAGCAATGACGTGGCTATACACATTTACATGTGCAATATACAGGGTTATTGTAAAAAATGTAAAGCTTTGCCTTACAGTTGTTAGAACTTAACCTTAAATCACACTAAAGTTTGATAAGCCCAGATCATATTGGGTATACAGTGGGCAAAAAAACTGTTCACATATTGGTCACTTTTGAGGAAATAGACATATATCTTAACAAATAAATAGGCTAAAAATACCAAATTATTCTCCAATGTACATTAGAATGTTGACTACAAACTACAAAAGCAATCATGTGATTTGGCCAAGAATTGCCAAAAATAGCAGTATACACAATCTGATAGCTCATTTGAACAGTTTTTTTGCTGGCAATTTTACTATCAATAAGTTATATTTATCAGTACTTAGTGTGTTCACCTTTGGCTTTAATCACTGCTGCACATCTTCTAGGCATACTAGCAATCAGATTCTGTACCACCTCCTTGGGAATATCATTCCATTCCTTCTCTACCCTCTCTCAAAGCTCATGAACACCCTTTGGTGGGATTTCATAGTCATTGAGCTTTTTTTTCAGGTGATCCCATAAGTGTTCAATAGGGTTTAGGTCTGGTGATTGTGCAGGCCACACAAGGGCCCTGAAATCTTGGTCTTCAAACCACTCCTTGGCCAATTTAGAGGTGTGCTTGGGGTCATTGTCTTGTTGAAAATAGACATCTTCCACCTCATGTCTATACCACTCCAAGGATTTTAGGAGTTCATCTCCTAGAATTTCAGTGTAAAGCTTTGCATCCATCTTACCATCAATTCTGGTAGCAAATCCAGTTCCCTCCCATCCCATACAGCCCCACATCATCAGATTTCCTCCTGCAAACTTGACTGTTTCCTTGATCCTTCTTGAATCCTGCCTATTCTCCTTATCTACCCACACCTGCTCTCTGCCATCTGACCCCAACCTATTAATTTTGGTCTCATCTGACCACCAGACCTTTGCCCAGTCATCCACTGTCCACTCTAAATGCCTTTCAGCAAACTCCAACCTAGCTCTCTTATGCCTTTTCAACAA